>QANY01012303.1:623013-926966 GCA_003255025.1 Datisca glomerata
AAAAATTAATTTTAAGATTAAAAAATTATCTAAATTGTATCATTTTTATTTCTATTAAAAAAGCTTAGACTTTTATAACTTGTAACTGAAAGAAGAGGTTTCAGAAAATAGAAGAAATAATAAAAATAATGGGGCCATTTATAATGAAAATTGTAGTAGGTGATTATTTTTATTAACTTGTATACAAAAATGACCATTTTGAAGTTGAGGAAGTTTAAGTTTGTTATGTACTTACTATTTTACGCTCTCACTTGTTTTGTAACCAGCAATAGTAACTTCTCATCACTTTTGTTTGTTTCTTCTTATGTTTGTTTATGGTATAATATCAAATTCTACTCAAACTTGTTTAACTTACTTCAAAAAAAATTTGCCCTGTCTACAATATGCAGAAATTATTGAAAATTGTTTTTTGTTATTGGTTTGATTTACAAGTTATTTTTCGCACTCTGAAATAGGTAAATGTCTTTATAAAAGACGCCTTCAACGATACATTTATATTCCTCGCATACAGACACGACAGAAAGTATAGAGTTGCTTCGGCGAAGAAAATGCCCACGAACAGAAGAAACCCCTCAGCCCGCCACCGTTCGTCATCGATTGTGACCGGAATTTACTATCATTTCATCGGCATTGCACCCTCTCACTCTTATCTCACTTTCATTCACAAAAAAATCTCGATCTCTCAAATTACTAGCAAAAACTTCTCAAACCCTAGGTATATTTTCAACTTCTTTGATCTCTTAAATTTGTTCTTCAAATCTTGAAATTATTCATTTTTTATGAATGTTGTATGGATATATGTCATCAATTTTGTAATATCTCTCTTTAATCTCTCTCAGACCCTAGATTTTCATGTGTTTTGGGTTCTTGAAATCTCGAAATTATTCAATTTGAGATGTATTTTCTCAATTATGTGACGTTTAAACTCTTAATTTGTAAGATTTTATTTATGAATGGGTTGATATATCATGAAATTATAGTTATTAACTTTGAATTTGTAGATTAATTTGTAGAATTTCTAGATCCAGTTTTGAAATTGTTGTGTATTGTTTAGTAGGCTGACAAATGGGGGAAAGGCCTATGGTAATTTTATGTTACATGAATGATAATGTTGTAATCGGTGCAAATAGAGTTTCTTATGATCAACCTTCAATGAGGGGAATTGTAATTCATAAGAAGATTACTTTTAACGAGCTATATAATACTTTATGTGAAGCCTTATCAATTGACCGTCTACATTGGAACTTGGACATAGTTTATCGTTACCCACTTACTCTTGGTGATGGGTCATTCAACTATGTGTAATTTTCCATACGGAATGATAACGATGCTCATGTGATGTTTACTATTGTGCTTCAAATTACTCCACTAAATACAATTGAGTTATATTTAACAAAAAATGTTAGAGATGTAGGATTTCCTAGCATAAACTTGTATAGTGAAAATATGTGTGGTGGAGTTGAGGTACACGGTAGTGCAACAATTTCTTCTCCATTCCATTCCATGACATGTATCCTATAGTGCAAGAAAATATACCCAGTAGTAGTTGTCTGCCACATGAAGATGCAGATGCTCATGACGTTCATGTGAATCCATCTAGCCCTCCACGTAGCTTCTTCTTGGTAGAGCTTACATTTTATCGCAATGTGAATTGGTTTGAAAAGTGGAGAAATGAAGCTAGAGATGCCTTACTACGAGGTGAAGTGTTTACTGCTTATGCTGTTGAGAAGATGAAAACTTGGGAAGCCAGGGCTAGTTCACATGAGATCATAATTTTTGACCATGCTAATGAGAAGTTCGAGGTTCTCACTGGTCAACATCAGAATCACATGTTCAAAGGACGAAACAGACAATATGTGAATTTAAAGGAACGAATATGTACTTGCAACTATTGCAATCATTTGGCCTCCCATGTTTCCATTTGTTAGCAGTGTGCGCACATGCTCGTATTGATAGTTCTCAATTCATTGAACATTATTACCGCTGGTCAGGGCTTGCTGAGTGTTATAAGCCACAGTTCAACCCTCTTCCACATGAACATTATTGGGAAGTTCTTAACTTTCCAATAGTGCACCCTGATACAACTAGGGTGCGGGAGAAAGGTAGACCCAAGTCGACCCGTATACGAAATGAGATGGATTGGAGAGAGCCAAGTACGCATAGTAAATGTGGACTTTGTCGACAAGAGGGACATAACCGTCAAAATTTTCCTTCTCGTAATAGAAGACAATCTTCAAATGACTCATAATATTTGACTTAGTATATTTTTATGTAATTCAATGTAATATTTGACTTAGTACATTATATTTCGAACGACACTCATTTTTAGGATACCATGGAGCATGGACCACAAGATAGCTCGGTGTTGTATTTACAGGATCAACATAGATCCCAACATGTTTGGGACAAGGAGGATTCTCGTGCTTTACATTGTCGTCGACATACTGGACCACAAGATAACACGTGCATATATTCTACAACTTATCAGAGGTACCATTTTTTGTGATAAGTTAAACATTAAGGTGCATTTGATGTTCTTGCCTTTACTAGAATATTTTGCTGAGGCTGGTCATTATAGTTGGGTTAATGCATGCCTTGCACGGTTGTATAGGGAGATGTGCAAAGCCAGCCATAAAAATGCTTCTGATAGGCCCACTAATATTACTGCAATTATGGGCATGAGACCGATTTTCACATTTGGCACCAGTGAGGTTGCAACGGGCGAGACATGATAATGTCAAGAAAGATGGACTTCCAATGCCACCTCCTCCTTTGGGTATACGGTAAATCAACTCATTTGATTAATATGTATGTTATCATTTACATGTATTTAACTATGTAATTTATCTCATAGATGGAGAGATGTTTTTAGTCTTACAGAGAGCTCCACACATGTTCTTGAAGTGTATCGATTTGCATTAGATAGACAAACTCAAGATCATGTAATACTATGCTTTTTACTTATAATATAGGTAATACTCGGGTTTTGTCATATTATTTATAATATGGTTTTTATAGGTTATATGACAACCTTATAATGATATTATCCATACACTTCCTGAATACTACATTATGCACGGAGATATATGGTGGTCTGTCTCTCCCCTAATTTGCTTTCATATAGTGGAATGGCATCAACCGGATCGTGTTCTAAGATAATTCGGTATGATTCAACGTGTGCCCGAGCCATGTGATACGGAAAGACGATTGCATGACATAGACTTAAGGGGGAAATGAACTAAATTGGGGCATCCAATATCAGGCATACATTGAGAGATGGGATGAGCGTAGGACACGCATTGATGAGTGGTATGTGGATGAACATGGATATGACAGCTCATACATGTTATGGTATCAGAGAATCACACGGTGATACATAACTCAACAGAGAGCGTTATATGATTTAATGATAATTTTTTTATTAATTTATGTAATTAATGAGGATTATATGGTCAATTAATAAGTAACTTATATAATGTCTTTTTATCTATGCAGACGGAGAGTCTGAACAATATTAACAATGATACTGAGCCGTCTTGGACAATACCTCGAATCCATAATGTGTGTGAGACAGCCGCACAAGCAATAAGACAAGCGAATGCGAGTTATCAAGCTCATTTGTCCCGAAGGCATGGAGTGCACAACTCATCTCAAAGAAGTCAACAAAAATCACACATGCCTCGAGACAAACCATTTATGTCTCAGTAAGAGCCATACACGGCACCGGTCTTTTATACATTTGGAGGTGAGTCAGTGACTCAACTCGGTTCTACTTCTGAATCATTTCATCAACCTCAACGACGTAGAGAAGGATGAGCTAGTGCTCCTGGAGGAGGTAGAAGACATGCCTGAAACTCACCTATTGTGGAAGATGCTCCTATTGTGGATGAAGACCCATATATTGTTGAGGAAGACCCGCCGATTATTGTAGAGGAAGAAAGTGTAGCAGCAGCTATTATGGAGATCATCACAAGTAACTCAACTACAAACATATGAAAGACGCCTAAGAAGAATGAGAAGACGACCACCGTGTGGAACGTGATTGATTTATATTTTTTGTATTTGGATTTTGTAGAATAATATAAAATGTAAACTCATAAAATTTGTTAAAAACGTATGCTATTTCATTGAGAATGTGTGATAAAGTTATAAAACGTTCTGCAGGATGGATGCTTTTTGTATGCAGAGTTTGTGTTATATGTTGTGTTGATGATTTTTGTAAGGTGGGAATATCTGCACTAAAGGAGTCTGCACTGAAAGTGTCTTTTATAAAGACGTCTTTTGCCAATTTGAAATCGTCTTTACAAAAGACGTCTTCCGACGTGATCATTTCTATCGTAGATGTGGAATTAGTTTCAAAACTAAATTATTTTTAGAATTTATTTTAAAAATCACATTAAAGTCAAAAATTATCCCTTCCTGATGTTGGTTCAGTACAAAATTTTTTGCCTATTGACAAAAAAATAAGAAACAATATAGCAAGTTAAACTAAATCTGAAAAGAAACTAAAAGAAAAACTCTAGTGTAAAAAGTGAAAAAATGGAAAACCATGGCTTGGGGGTTCTTCAACACCATAGGTGTCTTTTCCGGGGGAAACAGAGCAAACCTTCGGCTGTCTACCCCAAAGCCACGGTTTGCAGTTTTTTTCACTTGTTAACACCAGTGTTTTTGTTTGATTTTCTTAGAATATTCTAAGAACACTTTTTATCCTTTTAAGTTTTAGTTTTAACTTTTGTTTTATTGCTTATTCTTTTTAGTTTTATTTTATTTTATTTTAAAAAATATTAACATCAAGGAGGGCAAAGTTGTCCTTTTATTTTTCATTAAAGGACATGTTGCACGTGACCTATTTAACAGAGAGAACATAATTTCTTACCGAAGAGGTGTTTTTATTAGTTTATGAAAGTCAAAGATCCTTTAGGGAAGAGGTTAAAATTGAGGGGGTGTAGTTAAAAATTTTCAAAAGTTGAGGGAGTCTCGATGAAATTAACCTTTAAATCAAATAAGAGAAGAGAAAATGGGACAACACAAAAATAGACCATTAACTAAACACAACATTTTAAGGTGTTTATAGTTTCTAAAAATAACCCTATAGAATTCAATTATATTTTTAGAAAATATAGGTTATCTTTATCCATATCCCAAGGATGGCCTAATGGGATATTTTCACAAGGATGACCTTTTAAATTAAGAAATTAATTAAATAACAAGTATCAAAGTATATCAAAAGCTGTTTTAAAAAATTCAAATTTCAACTATTACCCATTAAGTTACGACATTAAAGTAAGTTTTGTAAAAAAAATATCGATCACATGGTTCTAAAAAATATATTTTCCATGATTGTAATTTTTTATTATAAATCATAATAAAAGAACATAAAGTAAAGGAATGAGATTGATAGCAAACAAATCAAATCAAGAATAAACAATTAATCTCAACAATATATGTATTTGATTTTAAACTAAAATTATCTTCCATAACCAACCCGTTAATAATGGAAGTTTAAAAAATTATAATTTAAAATCAAAATTAAAAAAAAGCATGCCAAAATAGTGGGCAAGGGTGTTTTAGACAATTCAAATAATTATTTATCACCAATTAAAAAAGCACACTTAACTACCATAATTTATTTTGGGCCATGTAATAACTTACAACTATAAAATGAGACTCTCTACTAAGATTTCTTGAAGAGAAAGCACAAAAGGATCACTATTACATGTTGGAAATTATCTATGAGACTTTTACAATGTGCCCACAGATAAAGCAAAGAAACAACTCATCAGTAAGTAAGATCTCACACCAAGGGGAGACATATCACATTTTGTTGGATGCGAGCATACAATGATTGTTGGACTAATTTAAACAGTTAGAATAAGAATAATTTTAGAGTGATTAAATAATTGACTAAATTTTAAGTGATGAAATAATGTGACAAATCATTTATAGGTTGTTGTTTGATGACTCATTAAATGATTTGACAAAATAACCTATAAATGGTTGTCACGTCACTTGGTTATTTAAAACTTGATCAATTACTTGGTCGACGTAGAATTACTCGTTTGAATAAAAGTTTTACTCCTATCAAATAATTTATTAATTATTTTTTTTGTCAAAATCAAGACTATCATTTAGAAGATATGTAAAAATTTAAGTTACAATCTTGAGATATCCATAAATGAAGGTTGTCTTCCCACACCGAACAAATACCATCATAGTCAAAACTATCTAACTTATGAACTAAAATATTTAGATTTATAGATACATGTTTAAAGGAAGTCCTATAAAAATCCTTAAGACGTAGAATGTAAGATATGATGGTGTCACTCTTCAGATCTTTATTAGAAGCCTTTGAGAGAACTTGAACCACCTTTAAGGAGTCACATCGTACTTCAATTTCCTCCCCTTCATTAAAACCACCATTGTTAAGCCCCCAAAGGATAACATTAGCTTCTGCAGAAAATACATCCATGCACGAACCAATGCTTTGACATCCAATCCTTTGGATCACATTTGTATCATCTATGGATAAAAAACCCGTGCCTCCATATCCACTCCTCAAAGCTGCATCAGTCCATAAAATAGATTTATTCCTCCCCGAAGCTTTGCCCTTGCTGTGAAACTGATCGAGGAGAAGTAATCTTATGTAGAGCAGTAATCCATACACTGATTGTTCATGAGATTTACTGCTTCTAAAGGTGAGATTAAAATTTCTTTAAAGCAAGTAGAGTTGCTAACTTTCCAGATCCGTCAGATCCCAAAAGAAAATTACCTCAGACATTCATCTTCATTTTCCTCTCACAGACGAGCAGAATCTCTTCCAAACTGAGAAAAAATCGTCTCCAATTAAGTGCTCAGCATGAAAAGTCAGAGGGCTAGTGAACCAAAATGCACAGCTGAAGGAGCAATTGAAAAAAGACATGTGTACCATATTCATGATCTATCCTGCAAATTGAGCATAAACTATTTTTCTCCATCCCATTCTTAAGAAAGTTAGGTTTTAAAGCAAGATAATTCTTTGAACACCTCCAAATGAAATCCTTAATTTTAGGGGGACCGTTAACTTCTAGATTTTCTTCCAATAGTGTGAATCATCCACTGGACTACTAGCATCACACAAGTAGCACACCCAAGGTTCCCATTTTGAAGCATATTAACTGCTACTTGTAATCTGATTTCATCGAGTATGTTCCATCACTTGTGTAAAACCAGGTCAGTTTGTCCTCTTGAACAAAAAGGGCTTAAATGAATGGACTGAATTGCAAGTGAGCCTTATCAGCAAAAATTATTATCGATGAGAGATATTTCCCATTCACCATTCGGAGAGATCAGATCCTCTACATTCGACAATCTCAGGTTTAGGGGAGTTCATATTTTTAACAGCTCCGGTCTGGGGAGCCACGTGTCCTTCCAAATGTCCACATTTTTGCCGTCTCCAATTTCCAATAAAGGCCCCGAGTAAGAATTTTTCTTCCTTCCAATATATTGCGTGTACCCCACGAAGGTCTGTAGTCAAGCTTAGTATTCATAAAATTATTGTTCCCGAAATATTTAGCTTTAATGAATTTAGCTAGTAAAGAATCAGGTTCCTATAACCTGCTATGCTAACATGGCTAAATAAAAACAATGAAGATATTTGAAAGCCCGTCCACCCTTATCTCTGCTAGTCGTAAGTTTACTCTAGCACGACCAAGAAATTCTAGTTTTATCGATCGATGCTCCCCACCAAAACTTCTCGAGCCTAATACAGATGTCATCAATGTTGGAAAGTAAGAGTTTAAAACACGACATAACATATATAAAAAATGCCTGAGTAATTGATTTGATCATAATTTCTGGACTTGTCACATAAAGTCAACGCTCAGTACATCCATTAATTTTGTTGATAACTTTATCTTTAATTTCATTGAACATCTCTTGTTTGGATAAATGAAAATTAGTCTATAACCCAACATATTTCCCCATATTTTTGCTCACCTCCATCTTTAGGATACCCTCCAGGTTTGTATGATCCGCTGCATGTACGTTAGTGCTGAATAAAATATTATTTTAAAAAAAATTATAATATGGCTTAACACTGATATGTAACTCTCTAGGATGGACTCGATCTACTTGATTCAGATTCAGAAGCCCGACAAAACAACAAGCTATCATCCGTAAAAAGGAGGTGGGACACCAATGGGCCGTCTCTCGATGCTTTGAAGCCATGAATGGTTCTCGATTCATCTGTTACTATTAGGAGAGATGATAGGACTTCAGAACAAATTATGAACAAATAAGGCGAACGTGAGTCCCCTTGCCTTAGGCCTCTCTCAAGATAGAAAGTGCTAGAAACATCGTCGTTCACAATAATAGTGAAGGACGCTATAGACAAACATAAGTAAATTCATTTACATCACTTTTTTTAGAACCTCATACGCCTTATAACTGCAATTACAAAATCTCACTCCACCCTATCATATGTCTTCAACATATCAAGTTTGATATTAAGTACACTATCATTGTCAAGTAATAAAATTATATGAAATAGAGTACCGTTCACACGATTGATTGATATTAAGTATTGAAATAAACTAGACCTTAATTCTAATTGAGAATGACAAAAAAATTAGAAGTTTTAATTGAGCTAAAATTTTAACGAAACTAAAACGGTAAAGATTTGATAAAGATAAAATAATTCAAATTTGAATGGTTAAAAGCTCTAGGAGTTTTTTGATTTCACCAAACCAGACATACTCTAAATTCTAAATCCCAATCAATCAATGTTTATCAAATCATTGACAGTGAATTTCTCTAATGTAATTATCAATCTTTCTCAAGCATCGATAACAATAAATAAAAAATACTAATTCAATATCTCTGTCAAGATTAAATAAATTGAAACTCATTAAGTACAAGAAATTATAATTGAAAGTTTTCATAAACAACGAAGAAGGAAGGAGGAAACATATAGAAAGGAGAAATCAAGAGAGAAAGAAAGCTTAAAGAAAATCAACTTCTCATTAACCTGAAACAGAAGCCAAACCAAAAGATAAATACATGAGGTAACTAGCCGTTGGCAAGTATAACCCAAAAAGACTAAGATACCCATAACAACTAAACTAACCTTAACTACTTAAATGCTAACATACATGTAAGCTACAAGAATAAGAATTAACCATTTACAACCCCCCTCAAACTATTGCTAAGTGATAACTAAGAAAAAGTTTAGTGCGAAGAGAGTTAAAAATAACAAAAGTCAAAGGTTTAGTAAATATATCAGCCAATTGATCTTGTGAGCAAACATAGTTCACAATCAGATCCTTATTTACTACATTTTCCCGTATGACATGGTAGTCAATTTCTATGTGTTTGGTGCAACCATGAAACATGAGATTCGAGGCTAAGGAGATAGCTGAAATGCTATCACACCATAATTGTGGTGGAAGATTTAAAGGGATGCGAAGATCCTTGAGTAACTGCCTTATACAAGAGAGTTCAGCTGCTGTAGTGTAAGTTGCGGAGATAGTGTTTTGCATCTTTGCTTAAAGAAGATCTTTGAGTAACTGCCTTATATTTAGAGATAGTGTTTTGCTTCTTTGTAGACCATGAAATGGGATTATTTCCAAGAAGGGTGATGAATCCAAAAGTAGATCTTCGATCTTGAGATACCATATAAAGATTTATGTAGCCTACAAACATAGTTAGGATAAGTAGAATCAACAAACCCTTGAGGTTAACTCATGTAAATCTTTTCTTGAAGATTGTCATATAGAAATGCATCTTTAACATCTAGTTGATGCAATGGCCAAGAGAATTGGACAGCAAGAGAGAATTTAACCCTGATAGTGGTAGATTTAACAACAGGACTAAAGGTTTCAGTATAGTCAATACCTGGTTGTTGATGGAATCCATTAACAACTAACATGGCCTTATACCTATTAACACTTTCATCTGGATTATGCTTGAGTCTGTAAACCCAATTGCAACCAACTAAGTTTGAGTAAGGTGATAGAGAAGTCAAGGTCCAAGTACCTTGTCTTTCAAGAGCAATGAACTCTTCTGTCATAGCAGACCTCCATTGAGCAGATGGAAACTATGAGTATCGACTGCTGCAATAGCTTGAGTGCTAGCAAGATAAACCTTCTTTTTACTAATGCCAAACTTAGATATGGTCTGCATACTATGAGTATTTTCAATGTGAATGTTTGGTGGATGAGTGAATTGACTACTAATAACTGGCAAATTAATAGAGATAGAATTTATATGTATAATATCATTAGGATAAAAAGTAGATGAAGTAGCATTAATGTCATAAGCATTATTAAATCAATTATACCATAAGCAATATTTATATTTGTAAGAGAAGGAATATTTATAGATGCTACAATTATACTAGAAGCAATAGTATTATTGTTATTCAAACCAGAAACAGAACATGTAGGTAATCCAGAAACAGCACTAGAGCTAGGTAAACCAGAAGCATCATTTGATCCAGAAACACTAGGTAAACCAGAAACATTGTAGTTTTGAAATTAGAAATAGAAGAAGAATGAGAAACATTATCAGCCATAGTGGATTGAGCAAAGGGAAAAGTTTCTTCATAAAAAATAACATGACTAGTAAGGTGAATTTAACTAGTTATGCGATTAAAACATATAGAAACTTTTGATTGCAAATAATGGCCCAAGAAAACATGCTGAGAAGATTTAGGTTGAAGTTTATATGAGTTATAAGGTTTTAGGAGAGGGTGCAAGCACATCCAAACACTTTCAAGAAAGAGTAATCAAGAAGCTTACCAAATAACTTCTCATAGGGACACATATTATCCAAGGTTGGAGAAGGCAGTTCATTAATTAAAAAGACAGTTGTAGAAAAGCCAAAATACCAAAAATGAAGAGGAGTAGAAGCATTGATCATTAAGCTAAGTGCGGTATTAATAATATGTATGTGTTGCGCTCAGTAACCCTAATTCTGTTCAAGGGTGTGAGGTGCAGCTTAATTGATGTTGAATGTCTTTAGAAGCTAAGAAATTGTCAAGAATCTTGCTATTAAAATCACCTCCACCATCAGTTCTAAGTATTTTCAGTGTAGAAGAAAGTAAATTCTCAATAAAAGGCAATAAAGTCTAAAAAATAGTGGTAACCTCAGATTTCAAGCATAAAGGAAAAACCCAATTGTGTTTACTTGTATTATCAATGAAAGAAACATAGTACTTATAACTTTCTATAGAAACAATGGGTGACCCCAAACATCACTATGCACCAAATCAATAGGGTTATGAGTAACAGTATTAAATAAAGGAAATGGAAGCTTAGTCATCTCGCCCTTAATGCAAGTAGAACACACACATGATTTTGAATTAGTAAGAAGTATTTGAGCCTATGCGAGACAGATAAAAGAACATTCTCATAGGGATGTCCTAGTCTATTATGCCAAAGAGTGCTAGAGACTTTACTACCAAGAAAGGCAACCTTGGATCTTGAGAGTCTTGGCAAAGATAGATTTGCAACAGAAGAGATGGGATAGAGGCCATCTTTACTAGGCCATATGTGCAGGATCTTCCCTAAAGCCTTGTCCTGGATAAAAAACATGTTAGCATCAAATGTAAATGAACTATTATTAACACAAAACTGATGAACACTAAGCAATTTGGCAGTAATTTGAGGGACAAAGAATTTTGTTAAGATAAAAAATATGAGAATCAGTGTGAAGGTTTTGAGAACGTGAGTGAGAGATATCTAAGGGCAGCCCATTACCAATAGTAATGAAATCTTCCCCATTATAGTCTTAAGAGGAACTTAAATTTGACAATTTAGAGATGAGATGCGTATTGGATCCTGTATCTGTGATCCAAGAAGTGCTCTTTGTAGTTTCTAAGTTTAAACTAGAAACTGAGGATGGCATGGCTGCAAGTTTGAAGGGGGTGCCTACCTTGATGCGCATAGTTCATGCGATTGTAACAGTCTATAGTAATATGTCCTGGCTTATTGCATATCTGACACTAAAGTCTTTGTTCATTTGGAAAAGAAGATGAATTAGGAGGAGAGAAATTAGTTTGAGAAGTGTTAGGTGAGGATATAGCAAACCAAGTCCTGGAACAAGTGAAGATCTTCCTCGATTTCCATAGTTTCTGCCAAAATTACCTCTTATGTTAGAGTTGAATCGACCATGACCTCTGTTGTTTTTGCCTCCATTAAAGGTATTTGCAGCCAAAGCCATGTTTTGTAAATGAGTTTCATGTTTCTTGGCTGGTCAGCAAGAGAATGTTCTTCATTATTAAGAAGAACTTGTAACTTTTCAAGATGTAAAAGCTCAGATCTGGTACGGATTGAGGTCTTGAAAGCCCCATATTCAGAGGATAACCCATTCAAATTATAAAGATCACCCTCAATTGAAAAAGATCACCCTTTAAATATATTAATCAACAGATTCATTCCCTTTCTTGGTAATAGACTGAAGTTCAGATTTGAGGGAAAGAATGCTGGACCATGTAAGAGATGAGTACCTTCTTTTAAGGGATGTCCATGCTTTGTGACTCGTTTTGCATCCAACAACACATGATAAAGTAGATTGAGACAAGGTCGTATTGATGAGAGTCATCAACGCCTTATCTTGAACAATCCAAGCAATAAATTTGGGATCAATCTTGTTGGTGGGTTGACCTTCTTCATTTTGCAGAAACTGGGGTGGGCAAGGATTGGAACCATCCACAAATTCTAAGCGGCCGTGAGATTGAAGAATGGCAGAGATTTGAAATTTCTATAAAATGTAATTTGAAGAATCCAATTTGATTGAAATTAGATTGCAGATATAGAAAGAAGAAAAATTGAAGATGGAGGATTTGTCATTAGTGGATGCGTCCTCAATGACTCTGATACCATGAAAGTTTTGATAACACGAAGAAGAAGGAAGGAGGAAATAGAGAGAAAGGAGCAAGCAAGAGAGAAAGAAAGCTTAAACAAAATCAACTTCTCATTATCCTGAAACAGAAACCAAACCAAAAGATAAATACATGAGGCAACTAGCTGTTGGCAAGGATAACCCAAAAAGACTAAGATACCCCTAACAACTAAACTAACCTTAATTAGTTAACTGCTAACATACACGTAAGCTGGAAGAATAATAGTTAACCATTTAGAATAATTTCTACACTAGATCTATAATTATCTCTAACTTATAAAATTCTAATGGTGTCATAAATAAAAAAAACTTAATCATCACTTATCAGTCTCAGAATTAAATTCAAAATCATGCGATAGTTGACCAGACGATCACAAGCACTAAGAATGAATTATAACACTCAATAATACTGAATAAACATCGATTGAATTGAAAATCAAAATATATGAACAATCATAGTTTGGCTACGTTGTAGCCCTATATAAGAAAATTAGAATATACTAGAATAAGAAAATATCCTAATAATATTCATGAACATAGAGAAAAAGAAAAGAAAAATAGATTTGAGAATTAATTGGAGTTGAGATTCGTCTCTTGATTTGATCCGTCTTCGTTTCCTCTCCAAAAACCTCTCTTCTCTATCACCCATGTCCAAAAAGTCATCCCAAAAAGATTTTTTGATAAGGATAAGATAGAAGCAAAAGATTGCAAAAAAAAAAATCTAGAATCGCGCCAGCATCATGATGTGGAAGCCAGCGTCGTGACACTGGCTAATCTGTCCATACGTCAGCATCACGACGTTGGCTCTATGCCCAGGTCCATTTTTTTTCATGTTTTATCCGCATTTTTACCTTCCAACTTTTTCAAAAATCAACCCAAATGAATTTGAACATCATACCTACAAAAATAAAAATAAAATAAACATAAATCAAACAATAAAACTCAAATAACCAACAAAATTAAAATTAAGATTATCTAAAATATGAGTGCGAAACACACTCATCAATAGCAAACTCTCCCCACTTGCTCCACAGCATTCTAAGAGTATACAAAATCTCATGTGCTATCAAAATATTATGACCCTAAATGAAAGCACTTTGGGATTGGTTCACCAATTTGCTAATTACATTCCGCAGCCTATTAGAAATAACTTTTTTAGAAAATTTTGTATAAAGCGTTGCACAAACTAATAGGCCTTAAATCTGTCATACTTTGTGGGCTTTTCTTCTTAGGAATAAGAGCAAGGTAAATATAGCTACCTTTTTGGGCCGATTGAAATTTTCAAAAAAAATCCGTCACATGTAGTAGGATATCACCTCTAAGCAGCCCATAATAGTGATTATAAAATCTGGCTGGAATCCCATCTCGCCTTGAGGCCTTTGTATCACCAATTTCTTTAATAGTCTTTTCCACTTCGCATTCCTCAACGGGCTTCTCCAAATGGACTGCATCCTCCTCATCTAGCTTTTTGTCCAGAGCCATTAACACTTTTTTGTCCAAAGCCATTAACACCGAATTAAAGTTATTGGGCTTAGTGGTTCAACAAAATATCGCTGGGCTTCGTTCTTGATTTCTTCATGGTTCACAATCCATTTGCCTCGGTGATCCATCAGATAATATATTTTATTCTGTCTTCTTCGGACATGGAAGGATTTTGTATTTCTATCCCCCTCCACTAACCAATCTGCCTTAGATCCATTCCTCCAACATTTCTCCTCTTGAAGGTAGGGGTAAACATTTTTGTACCAAACTGAAAATAGTCGGTTTGGTCGGTTCTTTTTATACCTTCGGTTCAGAAAAATTAGAGAACCAAAGTTTCGGTTCGATTTGAAATTTTGGTGGTTTTCAAATCGAACCAAACCAAATTGAAACTTTAAATTTTTATTTTTTTATTTGTATATATAATTTCATATCAAACCGAAATCAAAATTTTGATATTTATTATTTTTTCAATAGTATTATTTGGAGATTATGTTTAAAAAATAATTTTTAATAAATAATAACGAACCAGAGAATCAAACCGAACTGAACTGAATTGAAACTCTCAGTTCGGTTTGGTTCACTTATCATGAAGGTTCAGTTTGGTATTATTGGCGAACCGAAGTTTCAGTTCTGTTCAAATTTTCACCAAAAAACTGTCTGAACCAAACTGTATACACCCCTACTTGAAGGAGAGCATGCCAAGTTTATCCTCCAATTCATTGATAGAATGAATCTCCACATTATCCTTCGAATGAAAGTATAATACGTTTATTATGGCCTCCAGTTCACTCGTTAATTTTTTGGAGTTAGCTAATGGCTCATTTTTTCGCCATTTAAACAAGCCCTTTTGGATATGACTAAGCATCTCGGTGACAGAACTCCCCCTCATATTTCTCTTTAAACAATTTTCCACTGTAATCCTGCACTCCTCGAATTCGGCATAGCGCCTATCGTACCAGACAAAACATTTCCAGTTGTTAAATTTTTTACTTGTAACCACCATCAAAGCAACATGGTCTGAGCCGCCGCACGAGATGTGTTCCAGTTTACACTTAGAATAAATATCAAACTAAACCTCGTTGCTGAGACATCTATCCAGCCTTTCCTGAATAAGATCCCCTCTTGACCTCCTGTTAGTCCACGTGAATGGCATTCCAGAATATCCCCAACTGATCAACTGACACTCTGAAATAAATTGAAGGAAGTAGTCCATAGAGGACCAAGAGTTTTGGTTCCCTCCCATCTTCTCAGATGGAGAAGAGATAGCGTTAAAATCTCCACATAATAAAAAAGGTTCAGCAATTCTGGATAACCGAACTTTGAGCATGTTTCATTTATCCCGATGTGATCCTCGTTAATGCTTACATACACTCCAAATAAACGCCAATGTTTATTAACCATTGATTCACTCACTACTGCTTCAATAAAGAAATCTGAATATTTAATGATCATCTCACAATCAACTTCATTCCATAGAAGAGCGAAACCTCCGCTAAGGCCACATGGAGTAACGGTTAAACAAAATCTCATTCCCAACGAACCATGCACCATTTCCATACGTTTGCTTCCATTTTCAGCCTCACTCAAAACCACCACATCTAGGGAGTGAAGCTTATACAACTTCTTAAGTGAATGGATTGTCAGGAACTCCCCACTCCCTGACAATTCTAATATAATTTTTTTATTGATTAAAATGGGATCATTTTGGGCTGGCGTCATCCACCCTCAAAGTAGCTACATCTCCTATTTTCTTCTTTTTATCCTCCACCATTCGACAGGAGTCGAACTTATCACTCACCAACATTTCAAGTCTTCTTTTGGTCCCAGTAATTGAGCTTGCAAGAATTCTACTGGATCCCCTTCCCTACGGCCCAGCCTTCCTCCTTTTTCTACCTTGTCCAGCTCTGCCCAGTCTATCAATCAATGGCCCAAGTACGAATGGGTCAGGATTGACAAGGATTAGGCCATGAATTCTGTCAAGCCTCATCCCACTTCCCCCTTTAACATCCCTAATTTCAATATTAACCATGGTTACTTCCTTAGTAGCCAAATTTTCAATTTTTGAGGGTATATCTTCGGGTTTTTTCCACCACACGATGACATCCCTAAATTGACTCCCTCATTACCGTCACTTATCTCCTCAACATCCGATATCTCTGAAATCTTCTCCTTTAAGTGAATCTTTAGAAACAGATCTTCCTTAATTTTCTACCTCGCACAATCTTGATCTGGATTTCCCTTAACCATCTGAAATGGCTCCTCAGCCATCCTCACCATCATCTGATTGGGAATTCCATCGCTGCGGACGGTCATCTTCATTGGAGGGAAATCTCCCTTTATGTCATCAAGGCGTCTGGCCTCGTACTCCTCCATCTCTACCGTCTTCAGCACACCTTTCAATGTGGCATAACTCATCATCTCCTCTGCTTGGGTAAGTCGGGTGAAAGCTCTATTTTTTCTTGATGGAGCAGCTTTTAACCATTTCTAATTTACTGATGAAGATCCATATTCTTGTGAATATCATTTATCCCTAGTGGAGTGTTCTTGCAACCAGGTGTTCACCCCGTCTATATCAGAGTGAATATTTTATTTTTGCCCTACCTCCTCTCTAGTGAGTCCAACTTCCTGTTCTCATGTTTATTTCTCCACCTTTCACCACCTCTTGCTGAAATGATCAGCTCCGCCTCTGTAATTGGTAAAGTTGGATCTAGGTGAGTAAGCTTTCCACATGTTAAAAATTAGCGCTTTTATATTATCGTCATGCACCCTTTCTTTAGTTCCATTCTTCATCGCAATCTATTTTTCCTTGCATATTGATTCTGAATGGACGATCCTACCAGAGAAGCGGTGGAATCGTGAAAGTCTCTCATATTTAAAACAACACAAATTCCTACGCCCATCAAAGTTGATGACAGAATCTCTCTGGAGAGGTTTATTGATGTTGATCCACCTTGACTCGAATAAACCTTTTCAGTTAGAAATCATCTTTGGAAAAACTTTCATTCGTGTTATTTCTACACTTAATAGGAAGTTGGTGGATTTGGATCTAGAAACTATCCCAGCAGAAAACATCAGAATCAAATTTTAGTCTATGATCCATTGTTTAACAACAAAGAGTTGTTACTAAAAAATTCATGGCCCGTTTTTCACCACAAACTTCATCATGTTCTTAGTCTTAAAGAATATCTAGAACTGGTCCTTGTCCACCTCCACAAAACGCATATCATCGCCTACATTCCAAGCCGTCGAAAGAGCTCTCCTTAGATCTCGAAGATTAGGGAAATTCTCTAAAAGACAACACCTTCCTTGAAGGAAGACTATTTGGTTTTTTTATAACCGATAACCTAGTTCTCGAAAAGAAAAAAAACAACAAAACCTACATTTTAGTCTTTTTAATAATTGATTAAATTTTAAGTGATTAAATTATGTGTTAATCGTTCATAAGTTAATTTATCCAATCATATTACTAAGTCATAAAACATCAATATTACAAACTCTAAAAAAAATATGAGAGTATGATTCGAACTCACAACTTCTAAGATAACTATATCAATTTAACGTGTCATAAAAAACCCCTTGAGAGCATATAAAAATCAATAACCTACATTTACTTAGTTGCACTGCTCCCACCAACTTTGCCTCTTTGGTCAAATTCTCTCTCTCTCTCTCTCTCTCTCTCTCTCTCTCTCTCTCTCTCTCCCTCCCTCCCTCCCTCCCTCCCTCCCTCTACGCCTCCAAGCCTCTCCGCCACTCGACCCTCTCCTGGGCCCCTTTCTCGCCACCCTCCTTCACATCAAGGTACTCGCGTCTCTCTCTACTCTTTGTCTCTGTTGCGTATACTGTATTTGTATGGTGGGGGCTTCAATTTATTGTTATTTTGTTTAAATCTGCTCTACAGTTTCTGTGTTCTGCTCATGCTTATGTGTCCGTTTTCTCTTTTTAGCTTCCTTGAACTGCTCTCTGCTATATTTCTGCCAGAAATTTCGACCGAGAGAATTAGATTTGCGTGACGAATCTCGAAATATTATCTAATTTTGATTTATGACCCTAGTCCCTATATTCTTGTTTTTAACGTGGACTTCAACAGAGCCTACGATGAAATTCTCCTATCCTTTGTGATTTTGTAAAACTAATTAATCGAATGTGATTTGTGGTCTGATTGTTTGTTCTTTTCAATTTCTATCGATTCGAAAAGAAAATTGTTTTTTATCAAATCTCTCTCTCTCTCTCTCTCTCTCTCTCATCTCTCCCACGTTATCTAATTGACCTAAGAACCATCAACCCAGCTGTTGAATCAGTCCACGGTTTGACTATGTTCAGACAAAACAGATATTGATTGGTTGGCTACCTTATTGAAATCGATGTGCTAAGAATTTTATTTAACTTCTTTTGGATGATTACTGATTGATGTTGCTTCATTGAAATTATAGATAAAATGGGAAGCAAAGCACCGAGCTGGGCTGATCAATGGGGATCTAACAATTTTGGAGTAGAAGAGGAAGATAACAAGGCCGTGACAAAGAAAGGGAGTGGAAGTGGGGGCAAGAAGTTGACAGAGGTGAAGGCAGCAGCTTCTGTGGGGTTTGATAAAGCAAAGTCAGCTGCAGTTGTTGGTGCTCAGAAGGTGAAGACTGGAACCTCATTGGGCATTAAATGGATCAAGCATCAGTACCAGAAGAAAACCTCCAAGTGAAACCTCCTCCTCCTCCTCCTCTCCTTTTGCCTAAATATTCTTTTCACAATTTGCTTTGAGATTTTGAGTTTTGCATATAGTTGATCCATTATTGGTATAATTTTTTTAACAATCCCTGCTGTTTTGTTTTGTTTGATTTGATTCTACTTCAATACATGTCCCATTGTGCAATTATGTGGCTGAGAACAGCTTTATTTGTCTGTATGGTTAGAGCAGGGTAAGATTTCTGTAAGAATCTGTTGCATAAGACGACATACAATTAGCCATAATAAATAGTTTCCATTTCCTTTCCTATGGCACATATGAAGAGCTTATCATGCTTCAAAACATCCCGACAGCATAGCAGCTGCAACAACATGACCAACTTGCAGAATCAATGTATTATTATTATACACAAAAACTAGATTACAATCCTCTGTTTCTAGATAAAATGAAAGGAAGTATCTCCATCTCACCATTAGATATTCATCACGAATACGAAAAATCACCTTCTCGGGGCTGAGCTTGATTCTCTTCCGGATGACATGCAAGCTGATACAGTGAGAAAATTTTTAGTACGACGAAAACTCAGTATTTATTCATATAACTTAATGTTACATGAAATAATAACTAATGTGACAACGTTTTAAACGCTTTAAGAGACTGAATTTTTTTTCCCAATACAGATATATGTGATAATAATAATTAAAGCGAACAATTTCCTTTCTGAAAAGGACATGTTCGAGATTTACTTGTAACATTATAAATATTGAGACATCTGTTAAATTAATGTTGCCGATGAATTTTCTTTTTATTTTATTTTCCCTTTTAATATTTTCTTTGGGGAGTCCAAAAAAAAATTCTTTGGGTCTTTGGTACAAGAAACCCATGTCGTAGAAGATTGGTAAATAACTAAATATTATTGAAGTATATGTGAAGAGAAGATTGTAATACACTAAAAACAGCAAATTTAGGTAAGGAAAGATTTTAATACCCGTGGATAGTGAACAAATATTCTTATTTACCAGAGCAAACATTTAGTCCAAGGCATAGTTGAAGTAACCAGATACCGACACTGTTGAGATTTTTATGCGATAATCACTGCTCTCATTTTAGTTATTAATTTAAATCACACTTATTAACACCGAGGATTCATCTGACTAGGTTGGGTTGGACTTGGAACGAACCTGAAATGGGGAGCGGTAGGCTCACCCGCGCTATAACTCAGGACTCGTGGGATTACTCGGACTTGAGCAGGGATCATGCGTTATGAAGACAAAATCTATGTGTGCAGTAGCCAGTAGTTTTAAAGTTTGTTTGAATTAATTCAGAATCACTGAACCTACGAAGTGCCTCAATGAGAAGAAATGTACTCAAAAACGCATATCAAAGAAAATTTTGCCTTCTGTTTCATATTAATGCTGATTTGAACAGAACAGAATAGAACTAAACATCCCTCTCTCTCTCTCTCTCTCTCTATCTCCCTTAACCATCAACTATAAATGAGTCTTAAAAGCTCCAGAGTTGTTTGTCTGAGCATTTTTAAGATTCCTGTAGTGCCTTCCCCAAATTAATATTCCAACTTCCTTTATTGTTTGGGTTGTTGTGCTTTTTAATGCTTCTTCTTCAATGCTACCAAACCCCTCGTTTTTTTACTCTTCATGCCTACCTTCTTAACTATAAAATCTCTCTCTCTCTCTGTGTCAAAGTTGTTCAAATCCAATGTTGGTTCTCGTTGCTTGTTCATGGATCTGTTTTGGACATTTTCTAATAATCCCATCAAAAAGAGCTGCTGAGCTGCTACTTTCTTGGCAGGTGATGTTGTAATAATCCCATAAAAAAGAGCTGCTACTTTAAGGATTAATGATCAGTTAAACGAGATATTGGTTCGGTTCAATAAGAAATCAGTGGTCTAAATGTATCGGGTCCTGTTTTTTTTATTGAGCCGTGCCAATATCACGTTTGCATTTTGTTCTTTAGTACCACTTTTATTAACTTCTTTTTTCAAAGATATTGTTAAGGTAATTTACTGTCACTTTTTCTTCTTTTTTTGGTTCTGTTTCTTGAGAATGTTCAAGTTTCGCTGTCATTAGCTTTCTTGACTTCCATTTAATCATGAGTTTTGGTGAGGATAATGACATTTCTTTTTTTGTTAACTGATTATTCTGATTTCTAATTAGTTTATCATGATATGGTTTGGTGAGAATAGTGATGTGGCGTTTTTTCATAGCATTGAAACGTACTCATCATACTTCTGATGATTAAGAAAATGTACTCATCTCACTATGACGAAATGAGTTTACTCAGTAGTTACACTTCCTCAATCACACATTAAGATCGTCAGTTTGGGTGATAGAAATCTCAATTCCCGTAGAATTTGCAAGTTTCCACAAAAAAATAAATGTATTCAGCTTACTAACTTTGAGCCATTTTCTTAAGATTTAAACTGAATGTCTATTTCTATGTAGGTTAAATCTAACTTACTCCCCCAACTTTATCATATAAGTTACTGTTAAAGTTGAAAAAAAATATGAAGGATTTCATTTTCATAATCCTTGAAGTCTTTTTAACCAAGTAATTGATTAAATTTTAAGTGATTAAATGATGTGTTACTCATTTATATATTAGTGTTATAAAATATTTTAATAAACGTTAAAACACTAACCGATAAATGATTAACATAATATTTAATCACTTAAAAATTAGTCATTCATTTTATCTTTATCAGTGTAGAATTACTCTATTGTGACTTTGATATTGCTTTTACTTGGAAGCAACTATTGTTCCATCCCATATATATATATATNTATATATATATATATATAATATATATATGCTTATGATAGCTTCTGTATTTAGTCAACGAAATGCTTCCAAATTTAAAAGAAATGTGTTTCATGGAACATACAAACACTTCTAAACAAATATGTATGATAAATGTCAACTAAATTTACTGTATAAAATTTTTTATGCATAAAACACACCCTCCGTAGAGAGATGATTGTAATTCTTCCAAATATGCGGGGTATATTATTCACAAATCATAAAATATGAATGGACTACGCATACATACATAGGCATTCGACCTGTTACACGCTGGCCGTAGTCTACGTCAACTACGTATACATACGCCTTTATAAGTCTTCCTGAATTTTTCATATTCCAAGTGACCAATTCAGAAGAAAATGCTTGGAGACATACAGGTGAACCAAAGTGGATTGCTTAAGATGTATGATAGATTTTTGACGGTGGAATTGATGAAATTTGATGCTTCAAGTCCCGAGTCCAAAATATTGTGCAACAACATTTACCCAAATGGCATCAAATGGGTCGTTCATACTTCAAAAAATGCACAAGATAATAAGAAGATTATACAACAAATGCAGGAAAGAAAATATTATTTCTTACTATGCAGATGATAGCCAGGGAACTGTCACTAATAAACTTAGCCCTCCAAGCATCAAAGAATAGGTGGTGACGATCTCTTCTTTCTTTTTCAGCCGCTAATTTGGGCTGTCTTCCTCTACTAAAATGGAGATGGTCCAAATAGCAAGGCTCTCCCTCTCTCTCTCTCTCTCTCTTTCTCTCTCTGGTTAATATACAAATTTCAGGTGTGACAGCAGAATTCACACTTGTTTCTAAGTTAATAAGTTTATCATCCTTCCAGAGTTTGGAAGGACGCAAACTGCCTCTAGAAAGTAGCACTCCACAGTGCGTTTTCACCTTCTCCACACCGCCGATGGACTTCCTTAATCCTCTCGGAAGACCTGCAAATTCCACTGCAGCTCCAATCAAATGAAGCAACACAGATATTGCCTGCCTGGGCCTTCCATTCACAATCTGCAGCAAAAAAAATCATATTAAAGCATAAAAAAGTTTGACATCCCCAACCCCAGAAAAAACCCCCAAACCCCAAAGATGTTTTCATCTTCATTTACGATTTATAAGCCAATATTGAACATGATCCATCAGCCCGACTCATGGATTGCTTGTTTGATCCAATATTATCACTTCCATTGAAAAATAAGCAAGCGTAAAGGAAGAAAACAGGTTCATATGGAGTTAATAAAGACACCACTGCTGCCAATGACCGTGGACTGCTAGCCATAAGTTACCAACTAATATTGACTAAGTACCACCAAGAAATCCATTCTCACTTCCAGATTTTGGTAATCGGATTCTTTGTTGTGATATGTGACCTTACTCATAATGCTATAAGATTTTATCTTCCTACCTTCCAAAAAATGAATAACGAATATTGCAATCATTTAAACAATCTGGTGTGCAGTATTTTTCCAATCTATGTGGTAGACATGTGCACCAGTTTTATACCGCAAGACCTTTCACAAAAATCTACTAGTCAGACCAAATATTGATCCTACAGTGCCCCAAAAATGTTCTTTCAAATGAGAGCACAATTAAAAATCGATTTTTTTTCTAGGATTGGAACTTTACCAGGTGGAGTGCCGCAACAAAGTCTCCTATCATCAATATGCTCCACATCAAGTCCAATAAACCAAGCTCCCAAGGAAACATCCTCGTTTGCATATCTGTGTAAAACATGCCTGAGATAAAGAACAACCATCACAAATTTTGATTTCAAATGTCCAGTCTTAAAGTAGTCAGAACCAACAAAAATGAGCAGAAGCTTACTGATTTATCGATATATAAGTAGCCAAATCTTTTGAAATGGCATATAACTGTCCTGTAGCATGGCGGAAGTACTTGTTTCCTGCTTCGCCGAATTTCCAGTGCTCGGGTTCGTGATATCTCACTCCTCTATAGGAAGAAAGTGTTTCTAAGAAACATAAGTAAACTACTTTTCCGGCATTCATCTTGAAAGGGAAAAACTGTAAAAATGAGAGCCTTACTTTTGTGCAAGGACAGGACCAGATTTCATGCATCCAATGTATACCCGTGGTTTTGTTCGATATCTGACTAGTGTTTCACCCAGAGTCGCTGTACCCATCAAGAAGAGGATTTTCACGAGGTAAGAAAAGGTTAAGTGATGACGGAAGAGAAACATAACCACTTTCAAGTGGCAAACTTTAGTCTTGAGTTTGTGATTGCAATCAAATATTGATCTTTGTAAGAGAATAAGAAAGCGTTGTTGAAGTTTAAAGGTTATTAAAAATCTTCCCCTGGATTGTTGATTGGGGTCTGTAGATGGTAGATTCCAGTATCGACTTAAATATTTGATTCAGTTTTCTTTCCTGCACTATTAGCAGTATAAACATACCTATATTTACATGAACATCATCGTCAACTTTGACATAAAAATCTGCATCCCACAAGGCTACAGCCGTAGAAAAATATATCTTTGTCTTGGCAGACAATTCAAGGTATCCTTCGACATGGTCCTGCTCAGAAAATTATCACAGAAATGAAGCCAAAAGATGTAACTACTCTTCCATTTTCCATCCCGGTGCGAAAATTATATTAATAGTCATCACATGTTTTCATATACCAATGAGCAACAATGGAAGAACAAGGTCAAGGTATATTACCAGCCTCAGGAAATCGCCATGTTTTCTGTCCTCTGCTTCAATAGCTCTATCTAGAATACCCCCCGATGTGGCACTATGTAACGTAAGAAAAAAATGAACTTGCATAATTATTCCTTAAAAGGAAAATGAATTTCGTGAAAATGAGGCATTATTCAGATGACTCGCTCCAATGGGCTAAATTCCAACTCTAAGACCCTAACAATATAGTCATCAAACTAGAGATGCTATACAGAAGAAACATGGAAACTATCGATTTCTAGGAAAATATTATTCTACTATCCGAATGCATGCAATCCTTTCTAAAGGGACAGAAAGACTGAATAACATAAAGCAGGTTAAGAAAAAGTCTGTAAATGAGATTCTTGAATCTTATTACAATTAGGTACCCATTCTTACATCAAACATAATGAAAATCAAAGTTAATGCATTTTGAGACAAATTTTTCATTGATTTGTAAGTTCAAAATTATAGATTATATAAATTTACTTCAGAAATTGAAGTTCCAATAAATCACAGAGAATTTAAGCCTTTCCAGTAAGAAGGCCTCATGAACCTTGATTGAGAATGAGGCTTGGTACAGCTAATGAAGAAAACATACATAAGCATCATATCATGTCAGCCTATCCAATCCTATGATTGTTAGCAAGAAAGAAACATTAGAAACTGACCTATGGCCAATGACAAAACGAGCAATAATTCCCTTCTCTTCTTCCAACTTCTTTCTTTTTTCACCTATTATATAAGGAAATATAAGCAAAATGGACGAAAGAAGTATTATAATAACAAGAAAGAACTGGCAGAAAAAGTTAGCTAATTAATTCATTAACCTTGGGGCATCCAGGTAGCACGAACTGAATCCCTTCTCTTCCGGCTGCTAAAAGCAGTATTAACTCCTATAACCATTAGATACCTTCTTTTGCCAGTTGTTTCAGTCTCCTTTAGATCTTCTGATAAAGGTGAGCCACTTCGTAAGGATTCTTGTACTGCCCTTGCAGCAGCTAGTTCCATCTCCAAGTTTGAAATAGTCTTGTCTAACGTTCTATATATTAAGGATTCATTAATATGTTTGAGAACATCAACTTTGAAAAAAAAAAGTGTCATTAATCTCACTAAACAGTTGTGATTTACTCACTGTATGGCATTATGGGTCTTCGAAACTTCACCAAAAATGTCTTTTGATTCACGCTTTACTTCCTTCTGATACAACTACAATTACCAAAAGAAGGAAAGACTAAGACAACAATTAACTAAGATGGGTAGACTTGCAAGTACTCTACAAGCAAATTGTGAACATTCGAATCAGAGATGCTTACAGTTTCTGGATTACAGCCCTCCGAAACTAACTTCAATTTCTCAGCTTCTGCAGCTGTTGTCCGAGTGATACCTTTAGATTCGGGAATAGTCCACATCCTGTTCAGAATTTCTTTATTTCAGTTCAAATGTGATATCTTAACATGATTACTAGCCTCTTCATCTATCCAAGAACAGCCTCCATCAGGGAGATTAATGGTAAAAAAAAACTGACTAACTTTGAGAACAAGTAGACGTATAATTACTGATACCGGTAATAAAATATAGATATCTAGTGTATAGTTTGACCTTTTACTTAAAACTAGACTTTCTAAAAATGGCTGATGCTCTGCCTTTCAGAACAAAATGGAGAAATAAGAAGGCGGATGTGGTTCTTTGCATTCAACCCCAAAAATTTTACATCCCAATAAAAATGAAATCTCAGATAAAAGATTAATGCAAATTCCATTTACAACCAACAAGTTTCTTATTTTAGATCGTTTCAGCTTCTTTAGTAAAGAGCAGTTAACTGGATATACCATAAATCATAGGCAAGGAAACTAAGCGTAAGCAGAAATTACGTCTCCGAAACAGATGAAAACCCAAAATAGGAAGGGAAAAAAAAAGATTAGAACGATAACAAAAAATAAAAATTTAGAGAAATCATAACTACGTAACCCAGCTAATTAACACTCACACACGTGTTCGATGGTTATAATTAATTCCAGAAACACACTACTTAGAAATATTTGGAAGTCAAAATAAGGAAACAAACCGTCCTCAATAGACTAGGAACTCATTAATTACAGATTAAACCCACACCATAGAAACGAAAAACTATGCCGATCGATCAACTGCACCAATAATTTTAACTCTCAACAGCGGTAGAGCAAAGAAAAACCAGAGAAAAACAATACGAACTTGTCGGTGAAGAGCATTCCAGCACAGAAGCTTCCCAAGCAAAGAAAAAGGGTCCATTTCTGGGATACAAAACTCCTAGAAGATTGATCTCCTTTGCTTTTCCAAGACATTTTCTTGCCCAATTCTTATTTTCCAACTAATCAGCTTCCTCAACGAAAGTTCATATCGAGAACCATGAAAAAAGAACCAAATCAAACAGTACAAGGTACCAGGAAAATCAAATCAAATAGACCAGTGGCACAGTTAGAATCTGGCAGCAGAGCCAAATTTGAAGATGAACTAGCCAACAAATTTTGATACAGAGCAGATAGAGAGAGTGTGTGTGTGTGCGCGCGTTATATCAGAATAAGGTGCTATGTTCTTTTAACTTCTAGTTTGTTGCTTTGTTCTCTCTCTCTCTAAACCAAAGTTTTACAGGGAAAGTCGAGCAGGGGAGAGAGCGGACTGACTAACCGCCCCCTCTTTCGTTGTAGCAAATTACCACAATAACCACATCTTACATTCAACTATTTAATAGCCTTGGCAACAATTCAAGTTACAGTAATGCCCCTAAAATTTTGAAGAAGTAACAGTGACACCGTTGATGTAATATTTTGACACGTTGGTCCTTATTTTATAATTATAACTCTTTAATCATCTGTGGAGGCTATACACATGTTTGTAAATTTGTGAACCAATTTTATTTAAATAATTTTTGAACGAATATGTAAATTTATGATATGATATATTTGTTAAAATATTATTTTTAATATAATAATTCTTAATATATGTGTTGCACATTATAAAAAATAAAAAATTTATTAATGTAATATTCAAAAAAATGAAAATGTACTAAACATATGTGGAAAAAAAGTTGTATAAAACATTGTTCTTTGTAGAATCATAAATGCATATGAGTGATGGTTCAAATGTATATAGTAACTTCAAACTCTATCATTTTTAATTATATATTTTAATTAATAAACTTGCATTGATTCATTTTTTAATGTTTTTTCATGCATCTCGATTTCATTTCATACATAGTACGATTGAATTTAAGTTACACAGTTGATGGTTAATAATTCAATTTAAAATTATTAATATTTAATATTAACATTTTTGAAATAAAATTAAAATGTTTCATGAAGTAAAGAAGGCAATTTTTATCTTGAAGTGTCCCAGCTCTTCAACCTCATTTATATAGATGATTCACTGTAAATAGTTTTCCTTTGTTTTTTTGTGGAGGAAATCACTATATAATTCATAATAGTAGTAAGCGGATTCTCTCTTGTTTTGTTGGCTTCTATCCAACGAGGCCATATGTTCAGAAAATCGAAGGCCCAGATCAAATGTAAAATTAGAAGAAGAAAAAATAGAGAAAAGTCACTTCAAAGTCTACTATTTTATTTTCATTTTTAATAAGTCTAAACCGTTTAAATCTAATCAAACAATTTTGATTCGTGAAATATAATACTCCTGCATCCTTTGTAGTTAGGGATAGAAGCTGCATTTTCATTCATTTCATGTCACAATCAAACAATATTGTTTGGAATATTGCTAATCACATAAAAGTTAGGACCTACTTCCCACACCAAATTTAATGTTTTTGCTTCATCTAACAAAGAAATTGTCTAGCCATTTGTTAACCTACCTTCTCATGCAATGAGATTGTCTGCCGATCTCCCATCTTTCGTATATTTTGATGGATGAATTTAAACCACTGTCATGCCATGACATATTGTACATCTTGTTCTCAATAAAAGTCACTAATTTAGTTAATCCACGTGCGATTCTTTTTTTCTTTAATTTTTTTAAGAATTGATAATACATTATTTTTATTTTTTGTAAAAAACTTGGTTGAGTCAATATTACCGATGATTAGAGGTGTTCACGGTTCGGTTCGATTAGTTTTTAACAAAAACTTGAACCGATCGAAATTTCGGTTCGACAATAAAATCGACCCAAACCGAACCGTGAATGCTAAAAGAGCCAAATCGAACCGTGAGTTCCGGTTCGGTTCTTCGGATCGTTATTATTAATTAAAAATATTTTTTAAATGATATTATTGAAAAAATAATATAAAATCAAAAATTTATTTCGGTTCGGTTTTATATGAAATTATATGTCAAAGATAAAAAATATTAATTTAATGTTGCGGTTAGGATCGAAAACCATCAAAATTTCGAATTGAACTGAAATGTCAATTCAGCAATAAAATTGAACTGAACCAAACACATAAAGAATCGACTAGACCGATCATATTCAGTTCAGTTCAGTTCGATCGATTCAGATTGATTTTGAACACCCCTATCGATGAGATGTATTGACATAACACAGCAGCGATTATCGGTTAAGCTTCGATAATATGTTATCTAATTTCCCAATAATTTGTGGGAAAAGAAAAACTTCATTGTTCAGATAAAAAAATCAACCTCATAAGATGTATTTAAAATATAAAAATTGTGCCAATCGTATGGATGCTTTACCGGAGAAATAAAGCAGAGAATCAACGGTACAAATTTGCTGAATCTGTGTTAAAACCTCTCGACATCTACCAGACTACCATCTCCACCCACGTGGATTCCGCTAAAGCTCCCAGGAGTTACGGCAGGACATAGTCATAAATTTTATTTAATGTGGTCAGTTTTAATACGTCATGATAATTTTATATTTTATATTTTTACTATCTATGTTTTTTTATGGCATATTTTTTACATAGTGAATTCACATCGTTATTTTTTTAACTATTTATATATTTAAATATACAATTGATTAGAAGAAACTTACCCACAATAAATTTGATTGACATATACTTAAAGAAAATAATCAAATTACTCAAACTAAATTCAATTAATAATTCTATCAAAATAATCAGATTTAAGATTTGAAAATATATACAGAGCAATAAGGTTTGTAGTATTTAGGGATAAAAAAATGTATATTTACAAAACAAATAACTTTTAATGGGGTCACAATTTTAATATGAATTGGGTTTTTAATCAAAAATGTGCAAAAGTATATAAAGTACTATACTAAAATTCATTATAAAAATTAGTGTGCTAATGTGATTCCATCGTTTGTAACATGACCTCAACCTCAACCGCTGAGTTATAACCTTATAAACAATAAAAAATTACACATGTCATGGTAAAATTTTACAATTTTAATATGGATGGGGTCACAAATAAAAAATTGTGCAAAAATATAAAAATAATATACTAAAATTCATTAAAAAAATTACTGTCGTCACGTGACTCTACTGATTCTAGCATGGCTCCACCTCCACCACTGAGTTATGACCCTATAAATAATCAAATTTTAAACGTCACATTGCAGCAAACCTAACCGAATTTGATGGATCAAGATTCTGTCATCGATAGTGTTATGTCTGATGTGGACAGTTGAACATAAAAGCAATGGCTCAAACTTATTAAAACTTGAAAAAGGTAAAGCATAATTTTTTTTGTCATGTCTAATGGATCCAAACTATATTTTGAGAAAACGCTATTAGAAATAAAAGAAAACGATTTTTGGACTCCTAATCTTTTTTAACAAAATTCGACATTTTCTATGGTGGGAAACTAAGACATTTTCTATAGAAGGAAACTAAACTATTAAAACCTAAGTTGTCATTTTCTGTTAAATTTTAAGTCTGTCAAGATTAACATTTTTTAGATTGTTAAATTTAACACTTACTAAAAACGCAGTCTAATAAAATATTTTAACTAGATAATAGTTCAGTAAATTTTTTTTGCTAAACTATGACCTAACTAAGACAACTTAGCATATTCTCCTACAAAAAACGTCACATTTCATTAAAAAAATAGAAGTCCAAATATCGTTCTTTTTTTTCCTCGGTGTTCCATATACCAATTTCTCTTGTACTTTTTATATATAACTTGAGATTGGTTGCTCAAAATATATGTCCAAATGATTTTTTTAATCTAATTTATTTTCGAAAATTAGATCCAACATCTCTGGTGAAGGCATGCTATCTGTCAGATTAGTAGACTAATATTTATGTATTGGATCTCTGAGCAAAATAACATTCTCTACATGTACTTACAGAATATAATGACAATTAATATATATATTCTTGCAAATATAAGATCAAGTTTGAGTATTTTTTATAACACGTTAAATACGTTCAGTGAAGCCGAATATTTAAAAGTAATTCTAAATTGATTAAATAATTTATTGAGTTTTAATTGGTCATTAATTCATCGATTAATTTTTTTTCATTCATTAAAATGATTTTTCAAATCTATCTATAAACTAATGATATAATCACTTGGTCACTTAAAATGATTTGTCAGTATACATTTTTTTAATCTTTTCTAGATAAGAACTTGTAAAATATGTAGCTAAAAAATGGTCTTATTGAATTATAAGGAATCTAAAAATGAGAAAATTAATTTCTGAACAAAAAAAAGGAAAAAATATATATATGATGGTAGATTGTCAGATGTATAACTTGCAAGAGGGATCTCAATTGCTTTACAAAATCTTATAAGATGCTTTCTGTAAGCAACCAAAAGCTGCCATTGCAAGAGACCACCTGCATGTTGGTACAGTGAAGAGATCCTTTGTTAAGCAAAAAAAAAAAAGGAGCCTTGAGTCTTTGTCAAGAAATAAAAGGTTAATTTCGTCCTTTTGACACTGCCGACAAGGGAAAAAAGAAAAAGAGAGACAAAGAAAGAAGCACGTGAATTATAAATTGCCAATTTGCAATCTAACGACTACTAATCTCCAACTACAATCATTAACCTTTTCTTTTCTACTCTCTGCTTATTGTACTCCCCCCACCCCATATGCTTATGATAAAGGCATGATTGTTTGATTTAATATAAATGTTATCTTTCGTCATCTATATTTTTATATGAATGATTCTATATCGATTAAATAAATTAAATTAATAAATTTTAAGTGTATAAATGATGTGATAATTATTTATAAGTTATTTTATCAAATCATTTTAATTAATTATCAAACATAACATTCTCTTAAAACTTGATCAATTACTTGATCATTCTAAAATTATTTCTTTTTACATTTATATACAACTTGCTCTAAACAACAACTGTTAGTTCACTGATAGTATTTTATTTCGTATTTAATATATCTTACAATGAGTTTGAATTTTCATAGTTATTTGTTGGAGTGAAGGCGAACCTATTTTTGATGTCTAAACCTTCGAGATAAACTTAAACTTTGACCTCGACATAAATGTGATGATGATGTATTGACAATGTAATATGGATGACCTAAGTTAACACTTAAGTTGTGGGTTTGTGGGATAGTTTATATGTACACACATTTTTTTGGTATTAAAAGAACTAGAAAAAAGGAATTTCGACAAAAAAGAAAATAAAGAAAAAAGAGGGAAAGAATTTACAAAATCCTTGTCCATGTCAGGTTCCTTAGTTCAACCATCATCGCTGCACGTTTATGAAGCAAAGAAGTGAAATTTCACATGATAAATTGTCAACATGACCACATGCCCATCTCGCCATCCTTCACTAGATCTAATGCAACAATCTCTCTCTCTCTCTCTCTCTCTCTCTCTCTCTCTCTCTCTCTCTCTCATTCTTAATAATTATCATCGTCTTAGGGACCCAAGAAGGCCGATTTTGTCCCACAACCATTACTTGCAGTGGCAGGTCCCAAGAGAGCAGCCCATCTCCATCTATCACCATCTTAAGGTGTACCACACCATCCACTTCAACCACCACCTTCTTTCAGCTCCTCAACCTTGGATGTATTCTATATTTTTTAATGTAGGACAGGTAATCTAACTTACTGTAACTATGAATTTATTTCCTGCATATAGATTCCAAACTCTATCTTCAACCTTTTACATGATACATTTAATAAATAGCATTCAATAGAAAAAATTAAACAACGTGAACAAGGTCTTAGTTTCTTTCGATAAAGAACTATCATTTTCAGCTGCCCAAAATGTCCCAAGCTGCCCACTGGTGGGCCAAATTGATCATCACTATATGGGAATTTGTTTATAGAATAATTTTACGCCAACTAAGTAATTGATCAAATTATATGACAATCATTGATAGATTATTTTATCAAGTCATTTTAATAAATTATCAAACATCAACCAATAAATGATCATCACATCAGTTAATCAATTAAAACTTGATCAATTACTTAATCTACCTAGAATTACTCTCATTTATATTGTACATTTGAGATGTTCATTCTCAATCCACAGCCTCGAAAGATGGCAGTTCTCAGGACTTAGGAGTGTCCCTTAATTAATGTTTCCTAGTGTCCATTACTCCAAGTCTTCATCACATATTATTAACATTTTCTCCGCAACAAGAACTTTGGTGATACCATTTCACATTGAAATTAATTTGGTAGAGTGGAGTGGGACTCAATAGTTATGATTTTATCCGCTTTTTTTATTCCTCTTTAAATTTTTTTTAGGTTTTTTTTCTAAACTATATCTCTAGACTAACTATTTTGCATAAATGTATCCATACACTAATTTTTATTTTTTTGACCTCTGCCCATTTTCTACTCAAAATGCATTTATGAAGTTACATCTTTACTTTTCACCTCATTTGTCTTTTTTTATTTTTTCCACTTCTTCGTTTCTTCTTCGTACTTCTTCATGCAACAACAAAATATTTATTTTCTTCATATTCATAAACTTTCTAGAAATATTTATTTATTTTATTTTTCTAAAAATGAGTTTTTTTGCCCATGTTTACAGATCTGACAAACCAGATCTGACTCAGATCTGAAAATAGATTTTTGTCTATTTTTACAAATCTGAACCATATCCACAAACCAAATCTGAAAATGGACTGGGCAACAATTCATTCTCCTAGTTCTTCTTCGACTTTTTACTTTTTTTTTTAATTATTCAATATTTTATTTTTGGAGTGTCATTCATGAGAGTACACTAGCGTCGTGTACCTATCGTGTAGACTACACAATGGGTACACTGACATTGTGTAGACTACATAATAGTTACACTGACATCGTGTAGACTACACAATGACTACACGATACCAGTGTACACATCGTGTAGACTACACGATAGCTACACGATGCAGTGTACCCATCATGTAGTCTAAACGATGACTACACGATAGGTACATGACACTAGTGTACCCCCAAAAGATTAAAAAATATAAATCATCAAAGAATAACTAGAAGAAGGAATTGCTGCCCAAAAATGGACAAAAATCCATTTTCAAGTTTAGTTTGTGCCTAGATATAGTTTTGATCTGTAAAAATAGACAAAACCCCATTTTTGGATTTGAGTCAGATCTTGTTTGCCGTCAGATCTTCTGGTTCAGATTTGTAAAATTGGCAAAAACTAATTTTCAGAAAAAAGAAAATAAATAAATATTCTCAGAAAATCATGAACATGAAGAAGAAAATAAATAAATATTTTGTTGTTGCATGAAAAAGTAAGAAGACGAAGAAGAAGACGAAGAAGAAAACATAGAAGAAAACGAAGTAGAAAAAATGAAAAAAAAAATGAGATAGGATAAACATGTAATTTCATAAATGCATTTTGAGTGAAAGATGGAGGGTCAGGGGAAACAAAAATTAGTATATAGATACATTTATGCAAAATAGTTAGTCTAGGGGTATAGTTTAGCGAAAAAAAACCCTTTTTTTTCTTGGTTCAGTGTGAACATCAGATTTTTACAGCTCCACTGCATCTTATTTCTTCACTCTGTAAAACAAAACAAAAAACAACACCACCATTCAAGAGTTCCTTCAAATGCAGAATTGTTCTGCCAGACAAAATCGTTTACGTGCGTTAGCACAAAATTCCATGCCCAAATGACTGGATAAATCAATATAATCTATCTAGTACTAAAAAGGGTATTCAATTTTTGGGAGGAATTTTGATTAACTAGTTGAGTATGGAATATGTTTTTCTTTTCACAAGAACTGCAGGTCGACCTGAACAAATTAAGTTGCACAAAGAGATTCTAACATCTGGTATTGGCCCATCTTTGCTGCTGTCTAAAAAGCCAATGCTCTATATGCATATGTCCGCCATTGGACTATCTCGTCAGATTTGTTATCAGTGATGAGACTGCATAACATCGCCCTCGATAAAATTTCAACATCGCCTCTCAGCAGTTTAATATACTCTCGATCAACATTTCACGATAAAGACAAAATATTGAAAGCTTCACCTGCAAACAAATGATATTTCAGTCTCAATTGCTGCAGAATGTAACCATGAAAGTCGAGAAACATACTCATTCTGAAAATTTGTCTTCCCGAAAAACTCATTATAGTGATAATAACTGGGACTTGTGATCAATGCCATTGAAGATGAAAGTTCCAGACATGGGTACAAACTGTCTAGTAATTAGCTGTAGAAAATAAATAACTTAGAATGTACTTTTAGTATCAAGGTGATTGAAAACAAAAAGGTCATTTCTCGTAATACTCAAAAATTCTGGATTTGTTCATGAGACATATATGCAAAAAATCTTTCAACCTTCGTGGAATCACTGGCCACAGAATCATATATATGATGAAAAGAGAGACTTTGATAGAGACTATATAAACTCACCTTGATCACTTCTTGAGAAGCAACTCCTCCAATGAAGGCAGCAACTGCATGGAGCTCAGCGGCACCAAACCGGCACATCTCATTGATAAGGTCCTCTGTTACTGTTGAGCCATTGCAACCCAAGTCACTGAGTAAGCCAACAGCCGTGGTCTTCAATCGAGATATGTCCTCATCCATCCCACTGCAGGGCATTAATTATATAGATCACACGCAGAGTGAGTTGAGATGGATAAAAATATGAAGATACTACAGCATCATGTTTACCCATCAAGCTGCCCTGGAAAGTTGTTGAAATTAGCAGCAAACCGATCGACAGCTCGAAGCAAAATATAGAACCCAACAGCAACACTGCAAGAAAATACAGGCAAAAGACTTCAGATCGAGCAAAAACTGATCTTTCTCCTTTTCCCATTTTCTTCTTTCATCTTGTAATATCATCAATTTACCTCCTGAATATAAGGGGAAACTTATAGAAGCAATAAGAGTTCTTAAACTAAAGTAGACGAGACCAACTACCACAACGTGGCTAACCAATTTTTGGATAACTGGATTGTTTTACTCAATAAACATCGCGAGAACATATCAAACGCACTAATCTCAATTTAATTTCCACCACTGCATTTTAATCAGGAAAAAAACAGAAAAGGCAATGCAGATAGAATTTCCCATGCACATATTACCATGCAATCTCAGATAATGGAACTATTTTGCAGATCGAAGATACAGGATTTCTTAGGATCAGCTACAGTGGACTGTATACACATTTAGAAGGAAAGAAGAAGCTAGCAGATTAAATGCAATCACTGGAAGCATAAAACGAAACAAGATGTCACCTGTAATCCTCATCAGTCAGATATTTCTGTAACTCTGGCAAGCTTGGCGACTTGAACTCATCTTCAATGGGACGATATCTGCAAACCTGTAAAGTAAATCTAAGTAAACATTTATGCCCGCTAATTGATTTAGGCTGGCTACAATATAAACGAACATTTTTTTTATAAGACAACATAAGCAAACATTAAGCAACTAAATGAATGATGCCATTCTAACTGATCAGAATGGCTACAACATAAATTCTCAAATGTCTAAGTATGTCCATACTACATACACGCACCTTAAGTTGAAGCAAGACTAGAACTATCAAATTGTAAATGTTACACCCAGTCAAGTCTATTTTTACCTGATACTATGATTTTGATGAAACAACCCTCAACCTTAAAACTCAATCTTTCTAGGGAAGGATTCTTATGTTATAAATAACAATAGAAATCGACTAAGCATCTATTTGGAGTTTGGCATACATTCAAAATTTAGTGTCTGTCAAACCAAAGAGGATACGTGAGCATTACTTCAAAAAATGGACTTTTGTGTAATAACCACATACTTTGAGTTTTCTTGCATTTTTACAGAAGCTTTTTATAACTGTCTTTGCAATGCTGTTTGAATCTCTACCAATTTTCTTCAGAATGTTCTTTACTCGATGCTCGATTACCAGAAAATCAGCCTCAGCCTTCGCCTGGTAAATGTTCTGCAAATTAACATAATGCCTACAAGAAAGTCAATGCAGCTTTCTACCAGAATTCCATCCACTCATTTTACATGCCCTTATAACAAAAAAGCAAGACTATGAATCACAATTTCTTTAAGTAAATATAGCCCCTCACTCAGTTGAAGATGTCATGTCCGGTATTGATCCCTCAAGGGGAGCCTCACCAGCTCCTTCATTTGCAATGAATTCCTAGAAAGTAACGAGCAAATGTATAACTAATTTAGTCAAGGTTATCAATTCAAAGTAGATAAAAGTTCAGTCATAACTACTACTGGCTTGATATTTAGGGAGGGAGAGAGACAAAATGTAAGAAGTCTATGTCTTTACAAACACCAAATGAGGGACCTCTAAGTGAAGCCAGTTCATAAAGTAACTTAAGCATGCAAATCCAAAGCTTCCAACCAATTTCTCTACCTATTTCTTCTCATGTAAAAAATGGAGAGCTGACTCAACAGAAAAACATCCAATTTATTAAATCAAAAGTATTTTTCAGCATCAACTAGCCCACTTTTTATTGGCCAGAGAAATTAAGCAATTGTTATTCCAATTAAAGAGTACATTTTTAGGCATCACTTTGACACCGACACGTTCTAGAACGTACGAGTACAAGAGATAAAATGTGCAAAAAATACACACTGAAAGTTCACTACACTGTCAATTTCATACAGATTAAGGATCCAATTGATGTGGTTTCGGTATCAGTACCTTCAAAGCTGCTACCATTACCCAAAATTCAGAAGAATTAGAATCAACTTCAGCACAGGGATCATCTGTTATTTGTTTCAAATCTGAACCTGAAATGCACAAAATGAAAAGTCATCATGCTTTAGTACACGCATCCAATAAGAAATGGAATTTCTCAGGGATGATATAATTCAGTTATCCATCTCATTGACAACTTAAAGTAGAGTTACAAGACCATGTTGAAAATATATAAAAACTGTAGGAGCTTTTGCAAACAACAGGATTTACTGCATTCTTTCCCAAGAGATTTCGATATTGCGAAGCTCAAACCCCCACAATGTACTCTGTACTCCCTAGGTGTTTGCCTGACTAAACAAGTACGCCAAAAGAAATGTACAAGCATATGACAACCATATCATCAAATTAATCAGAGCTACAACTATCTCTTAAGCCCATATGATCAAACTCATCACACCCGCAGTTCAGGGTTCCTAGAGAAAATATTCATGGACAATTAATGGTAGTGCCGAGAGATTTATTTACTTACTAATTCCTCGAGGAGCAAAGACTTTGAAGGATGCTTCAATAGCTTCTTTGTAATTATCTTCATCCATTGCAATCATCTTGGCCTTAAGAATGTCCTGCAGTGCCCAAGACATAACTAATTTATGTTACTAAAAGTTAAAACTGATTAAGAAAAAAAAGTAGCAAATATGAGAAGAAAAACCTTGAACTCTCTCTTCTCGTCTCTAGTTGATGGAAGGCTACCACCATGGCTTTTAACCCATTCATCTCCCATCTTGACAAGAATGAGAACATATGGCACATGCTTGTGAGCAACAGGATCCGGAACATCTAGATCAATGGATTCAGTGAACCTGTTGCGTTTCAGGTAAGAACACAAAGTTAATACAATTTTGTAAAACATTACGCATATTCAAAACATTGGCTGAGAATTCCTATGATCAACTTAAGTAGGAAAAAGACCAATGCGCTACAGACTTATATTATTTTACAACATTCAGATAATCAGTAAATATAAGATAGAAAAGGAACAAGGGGAAAATTGTACCTCTTCAGCTCAGGCCATGGGTTATTTAACCGAAGATCATCCAGAAAATGGTCAGGCTTTGACTCAATCACCGTATGCTCCTGCCACATGATTAGAAAGGTGACTTTGACATCCTTTGGCTTCAAAGGGATTAAAATAGAATTCCAACACCTTACCTTCACACTTATACGAACAAGACCAGTAAGACCATAAGAACGAGCAAAGATCAACGTCACATTAGCCCCCCTGCATATTCTATCTAGCTTTATCATCCATTCTTCCACCAGCTGAGCCATATGGAAAAGCCACCAATGAATTTAGCAATAATTATTCAAATACCAATATTGATAAAATAAAGCCTTTGCTAACAGATATGTCGAAGTATTTTATTAGAGATCAACATCAATTTTGCGGTCGATGAATAGGGAGTTGATCATAACCACCTAAGACCTTTCATATAACAACATCATTCCACATTAACGTCTGGTTTTAGCTAACCACAGGGCACAACGCATGGGAGACCAATGTTTATCCCCCACATATTTACATTGATAATGAAACATAATAAAATGGTTGGGCAACATGCATAAATCAAGGAGTTGTGATACAACATGCATAAATGCAAGGAGTTGTGATACAGCATGCACAAATGCAAGGAGTTGTGATACAAAAAGCCAAGCGAAAATAGGTCAGACATAGCAAGATAATATAATCATCAGGGAGATTATTTATATTCAAGAAAAACAGATTCATAAGCAACATGCTCTGACAAATTAGTTTCCAGGTCTTAAAATGCCATAACAAATCAATGACTATAACTCCTGACCTGTGTGGCTACTACCAAAGTGAACTGAGAAAAGAATGATGGGTTCCTTTCAATTAATGCTTCTGGATACTCTTCTATGAACTTAGCTTTCACAGCATCATTTAGCTCTTGAAGAAATGCACACACACACTTTGCTTTTGACTGTCCAATGCTTGACTCATCCACTAGCGAATACCCAAGGAAAATAAGGATATCAAATACAAGATGTAATTAGATTGCAGAAAGATATGTGCAACTTACCCATAAAATTATTTCCAAGATCGCCCACTTCAACTTTAGAGCCATCAATTACAGTGATGCTACCAACCCCACCAAGAACGAGATTTTTCAGTGTCTCAGAACCTGTAGGACCACAGTTAAGCAAACATATGCTAGCTTTTTCAAGGGCTGCTTGTCCTTGTTCACCCCAAATCCTGCAATTTTAATTATTTATAACCGGAGAATAATAATAAGAAAAAACAAATCATAAGAGGTATAAAAGCACAGCGCTTCGTTTATTCTCATCCTCCAATTTGTTTCTGGCTCTATTATCGCCCATGAAACTTTTGAAAAAAACGAAACTACATAGCAAAACAACTAAACTAAACACGAGATTAAACAGCAAAGAGCTAACGGACAATGGTAAGCTTGTAACAATTCAATTAAGCAGTAAAATAAGTGGGCGAGAAAATATGAAACGAAGCCGGAGCTAAAATTGTCACAAAACATAACGATTCAAGCAATTTTCTTCGCTGGAAAAATCGATTAGCGAAATTTTTTTAAGATCGCAAGAAAGTTATACTCCGAGTCAAACCAACTCAGCACAGAAATTTCTTGATGGAAGAGAGAAAATTTTACCGATAAATAAACAGAAACCTATATGACCACAAGCTATCCGAGTGTTGGTGGAATAATGCTACATGTTGAGAAAGGGGGGAAATAATTGGAAACTCGGAGGTGAGAACATGAATTGGAGATGAGAAGATGGAAAGAGAGTAGCAAGTACCTGAGCTGGCGATCGTATTTGGTTTTGGGCTCCGCCATTGTTGCTTTGCTTAGCTCTAGCTCCGTGAAACAGCAAAAGCCTCACTGCTTTTGATTTGGCTAGCTTGCTAGCAACGCAGTGTACGAGCTATTCGTTGCTGTACCAAAATAACCCCTCAAGACCAAATACGATAAACGATGACCTCGCTTGCTCAGGGAACTTTACTTGAGGAAATAGGAAGTATTCTATACCGACATGTCGTCATTGAGATACCTTTAGGGTTTGTTAGGTATAAAGTTTGTAAGATTATCTCTATAAATGTGATTAGTGGGACTGTAATTAGTGTGAATTATATAGGTGAGAATACATTATTACTATACTTGGTAATACATTTAAATCTTGTGTTAAATTAATGGGAATGTAAGATCAATTGATTTTACTTGTAATCAGAGTAAAGAAATTCTATTTAAAAAATTAAAAAGAGAGAAAAATCATAAATATAAGCATGTTAAGTGATGAGATGAAGACATGAGAGAGATATTATAGGGACTAAAGATAGGGGAAAGATGGGGTTACTGGATTCCTCGTGAGAGAGGTCATCATATTCGTGTGTAAGAAACATTCATCCAAACATGAGAATCTTCTAGATTCTCATTAATCTTCTATTCTCGTCTCAAGATGTCCTAAACCAAAAGGCCTTTTACGTATTTTTGTTTTAAAGAAAAGCCAGAGTGACAGATTCATAAAAGAAGCTAAAATATTGTGACTAAAGTTTGAGGCGTTTAAGCTTGCAATATGTATGTTATGAAATTTAACAATCAACATTATTCGAAGTGTTGGATATTGACACCCAAAAGAAAATTCTTTACAGATCCCAAAGTTTAGAATAGTTGAATGGAGAAAGTTGGATTTGTGACTTCAACTAATCTAAAGTTCATAGTAGATCTGAATGGGAGATGGACATATCACTTATGAATATCTCTGCTGCCTCATTCCAGAGCATCTTGTGTGGAGTATGGAGGTGATAAAAATGTGTTGAAACTTGACGTAAATTCAGTCCTCTTGTCGAAATTTGTTGTGAATTGATGTAATATAGGTGAATCCTCAATCCATCCCAGTTGTTTCTCTCTATTGATTAATGACTCATTAATAATGAGCATAACTGTGTATCAAAAGAGGCAAACGGACGACTCCCATTATAGTGTGAAGATAGTGCAAAATTGAAAAATGAGCAAATTCTAGGCTCTCTAAACTGACACATGCACCTGATTTATTAGGGAGAACACGGTACTGAACCACTTCTTATGACATAATTCCAAAAGTATTGCAAGTCCTACATTCAATCTCTAACATGTTACTCTATATAGATATAGAATTTGAGTATTGGTTAGTAATCCAAGTCCCCGATAATCCTTATAGGAGTCCCGGCAAGAGCACACAACCAATCACAAAATAGAACTGTGAAGTTGAAAACTCTAAGCCCCAGATTAAAAATGAACTAAAACAACCTCAAAATTCATCTATGCTCTATCTTATCCAGTTTTGGGATCTTTTGTGATATTCCACCTTTCTTTATCAGAAAGAAGAGACAACTATCCTTCCCAGTTTTTAGAAACAAACCAAACTCATCTTCACTTATCAATATCCATAAGAGACAATTCCATCTTATGTCAACCAATTCTGTCTCAGGTATTGAGCCATAAGGCTATGCGAATCTCGCTATCTAAAACCAGTTCAAACGTCACAATTAACAAGTCAACACTACCTTTGAGCATTACTACTTATTTTGCATCTCAGAAGCACAAATGTTTTAACCTTATGAGCATACTCAGCAATCAATCCCAAACTAACTTCCTGTATCGACCTTCCTAGTCTTAACACATCATTTACTTAGACCAAGCACACTTCTCTGATATCAGAATGTTTGATTACAATTTAATCAATATACACGTCTCTTGAAGATACAAAAACTTGTAAATCAATTACTACAATATCATTATTTACTGCTAAGTCTTAGTGCAAACAAAAGGGGAACAGAATAAAACGTCATAAAAAATGCTAAGTTAATACCATTTTGCACAATTGTGCAGACCATTTTCATAGGTCACAGCCACTAGGTTAGTAGTTGTGAACTCAATGGTGGTTACACTACAATAAATAGCGAATTAGGAGTATAGCTTTATACTACACAATTCAATACTAAAACAGTAATGAAAGCCTCGTAATTTCTATAACTAATGTCGAAAGAAAATCAGTCATCTGCTGGCAAGAATATAATTTGAAGAATAAAAGTCATGAGCTTTCCTTATTTTTCCTTTCAGTTCTGTCAAAAGATTTTTTTCCTTCTTTTGTTTGCATTAATCAATAAGAAACTACCTAAGAGGAACTCGCTACCACTGGCTGACTTTAATCTACAAAAGAAAAAAAAAGATAGAGAACAAAATTCTTCAATACGCAGCAACACTATCGCTATTATACACATCAATCGGATCTGGCGACAAAGGTGAGGCTGATCTTGTGGGGCTCGAAATAGGAAACCACGCTGATTTGGCAGCAAATAGCTTCTTTCTCTGCGGACAGCGGGGACCATTAACCCTCCCAACGAAGCAAGGGAAATCTTCGTCGACCATGATGACCTGCGGTTGACCAGCATTGTTAGGCGATGATGGGATAGAGGAAGTACGATTGAGGCATATCCGAGAAATCAATTTGACTCGGTTCGATCTGGCACTTATCCGCGAGTCCCGTATCCGTGCTAGGGCACCAGGCTTTAGGTACTTGTAGTATGGCTCTGACCGATCGGATTCAGGACTCGATCTGCACAACTCTCGGACCCTGCTGTTCATGGCTGAGAGAGAGAGAGATGGGGGGATAAAGATGATGAAAGTAGTTGGAGTGTATTGGATTTAAGGAATTGGGGGGCAGACTGGAAGTGCGAGAGAGGCGGGAAAGGAATGGAGGGAAAAGAGGGTTGGGGTATTGAAAAGGAGGGTGAGGCGCGGGAGCCAATAGGAAGGTAGGGTTTTGGCTCGTAAATTTGTCTTTTTGGAATGCTGAGCTATTTCTCATCTTCTAATGACGCGTGTCTTGTGGTCCCACTAAATTTTTGGAGGACATTTTAAAAAGATAAGAAATCATTTAGTATAAAATTATAAGTAAATAATTTTTGAAATAAAATTATTAAAATATATATGAGAATGTATATATTTTAAAAGTTAATATTATTTTATTTGTTAATATTTAAAAAAATTATGATTTAATAGTGAGAATGTTAAATTCCTTTATTTATTCGATGAAATGTACAAGAAAATGTTATAAATATAATCATTGATTTTCAATTTTGCCCTTAAACTAAAATACGTTTGATGATTATTTTTTTAGAAAAATTTATTACTTAATTTATTGAGAAAAATTATTCAAGCCTCTAATTTCTTAATTAAAAGAAAATTATATTTGAAAAAACAAATATTAAAGGAAGCTCATTCTCTCATTTATCAACTATGATTTAAATATTTTTTTAAATTAAAAAGATTAAAATCCCCATATAAAAACAAATTAAAATCCCTCCCTACCCAATTCACCCATGACCCGCCCAATTGGACCCACCCCACCAACATAAGAAAAAGACTTAGTCTTCTTGTCATGTTTAATAGTAGAATAAGAATATCCAAGCAGACCTATTAAAGTTAGGGTATCAGAGCCATGAATTTCCATCGTGCTCGTTAGTAAGTCTCTTTCACTCGAGAGTTCTGCTCGTTCAAGAACATTTTGAAGCGCTCTCTATCTCTTTGATATGATCTCCCTCTCATCTATTTAATCTCGTCTTCTTCAACACCCTCTATCTTCGATTTATTCTTCTTCTTCTGAAGCTACATGACTATTGTTCTAGAAGCTTTTGATGGCTATTGTTAAGGAATTTATGTGGTTGTTGCTAGGAAGATAAATTTTGTTAAGGCACAAAATTAGATAAAATTCACAGAGGAATAGAGAAGCATGTTAGGGTAAATAATGGTCCATTGCTCAAATTTATTGAAAAAACTTATGAAAATTGATTGAGGTAGCTAAAGATGGTAGGCCGTGAGATAGAGGGAAAGATAGGAAGGAGAAGATGGGGCTTTTTTCGTTATTACATGTTAAAGTATTTGCTGAGCATCCAGATACCTCCTAATTTTGGGAGGGATTCAAATACTCTCAAAAGAATGGTATCTTAACATTGCCGGAATTTAAAAGACTACCGTAAATTGGTACTAAATAAGGGTATCACTGAAATACCATAGGATTCCAAGTATAAGGCAAAATATGTCTTATACCAAATGCCCCTTAAGAATTCTGACGCTTAGCATTTTGCAAAGCTATAATTAAGCTATGAATAGAGATGTCAATGAGTGGATATTTAGCGTCATGAGTATATGTTGGATCGGGCTTTAAAAATTTGAGGAAAAAATCATTGAACCACGAACTGTTCGTGGGCAGAATATCAATTTTTTTACATCAAAATAAATATTAAACCATACATCTGATTATGCATACAAAGTTAAACGTATTCAAAAGAAGTAGAAACGATTTATACATTTTCGTTGTATCAGAGACTTTCTGAATTAGTGGAATCCTTATTAAATGATTTGCGTTCTTTAATCTTCAAATCCATGAATTTCAATAAAGTCTTTGCACTAACAACCACTCGTTGGATTCAGAAGTATATCTCGCAAGGACGTCGTTAGATCTGAGTGTGGGCTCTCAAAACAACTGAGGGAGATATTTTTTACTTCCTCTATGAATTCGGCGGCAACAGTAGGAGGGGGAGAGATAAACCTTTTCCCGCTCTGTGTGAATAGGGTTGTGCCAACACATTTAGGGAGACAATCTCTAATGCCATCCATTATATAATAATTTTAAAATTTTCACATATACTCCATATATGTATAATTTCTAAAATTCACCCTCATAATTCTATAATTGCCGAAAATTGCATCTCCCATTAAAATCAATATTGTGTCCAAATTCATCAAACTAAAATTGATAAATTTAAATTGATCTCCATCAATTAATTACTTAATTTCTCTTCTTTACTAATTATCTAATAATTATAAAATAATAAATTAGTTAATTTAAACATTAATTAATTGTTCTTCACTAATTGTGACAACCCCCATCATATATGGGTTCAGAAATACACATTGGCTTAAAACACATTTTGGTCTAACTGATATTGTTTCTTTTATTCTTGTTCTCATTAGCTACTCCTGAGACAGAACAGACCCCCGTGAATAAATATATAGGATTCAAATACCCGGTGAGTTTATCTCTATAAATTTCTGACCTATTTAATCATGACATCATACGACTCCACTATATGTTCAATGCTGAATCAACTCTCGATTTATGCGGGCTACTTTTCTATTGGTATAAATAAACATTTTTATTTCACTATCCACATAATATTTTAACATATTATCGCTTGTGAATATCAGTAACAAGAGTGGATATAAATTATCATTTCACCCCTCTTGTTATTATTTCCTTAACTCATTTATTGACTATGAATAAAAAAGACATAATAGTGAATTGTCTCGCACAATTCCCCATGTCTTATTCAATGATACATTTCATCGAGTACCTGGCCAGGTTGATTTATTCACACACTCGTCAATAAAACATAAGGTGATATTGTTGTATTTTGCAATCTAACCACGAATTACCATGTTTAAGAATCACATAACTCCAACATAGTTGAATCAGAATCCCAACAGCTGAAGTATTATCTGACAATTCGAACTCACTCATTTGACGTAATAAAGATCATAACTAACTAGGTTAAGTTTCGTATTCACCTCAGGATTATGGTAATTATGAATAAATCCTTAAAGTGTAACAATTAGAATTAGAGCTAGATAAACGTATTCCAAACTAATTTGTTTCTCGTCTATTCAACATGTTCCACAACATGCCTAGCTTAACCGTTAGATTCCCCACTCCCATGCCCCAAGACGGGCATCCTTTGGTTCAACCTAACAGTCGTAATCAGACTCGATTGTGGAGTCGATTCTAAAACTACGAATAACGTTCTGAATTATTTTAGAAGAGTTTGTCTAGAAGCCCCCTCAATCTTTACTCTTCTTACGTTGACAATAGTTGTGGGAATTAAGTAAATTATAAACACACTTTAATTAAAAGAAAATTTTCCATTCATTCATAAATTTAAGAAATATAAAATGTCAAAGAAATAACTAAATACTTATAAATAGTTATTACACCATACTTTATGGAGATGATTCCAACAATCTCCTACTTGGATTAAAGTATGTGTGTACAATCTCGTATCCACATGCCCTCCAGATGAACATCAAAGACTTTATTGCTTAAAGTCTTCGTCAATAGATCTGTCTGGTCATTGACAGATCTTTACGCTGAACAATCCTTTAATCAGGTGATATTTACGCTCCATTTGCTTGGATATTTTGTGGCTCATTTGTTACTTTGAGTTCGCAATAAAGTGTCTTGGGCTTGTCAGCTTCTAGAACAACTTCTAGAGTGTTCAAAAACTTTCAAAGCCATGCAGCCTCCTTTGCAGCTTCAGAAGTTACCATATATTCAGTTTCCATGGTAGAATCAGCAATGCAAGCTTGCTTGATACTTCTCCATATAATTGTTCCACCGTTCAGGATGAACACCGATCCTGAAGTGGACCTCCTAGAATCCTTGTCTGCTTGAAAATTAGAATCAGTATACCCCGTCATATGCAGTCAATACATGAATACACAAACATGTAGTTCATTGTTCTCCTAAGATACTTAAGGATATGCTTGACGGCATTCCAATTCTTAGTTCCAAGATTAGATTGAACACAACTTATCGTGTCCACCACGTAGAAAATGTCTGGCCTTCTACAAAGTATCACATACATGAGACTTTCTACGGCTGATGCATATGGAATCTTTCTCATGTCTTCCTCTTCTTGAGGAATCTTGGGAGACTGGTCCTTGGAATTGCCGACTCCATGCCTGAAAGGAAAATATCCCTTCTTGGATCCTTGCATATAGAAGTGATCCATCACTTTATCAATACAAGATGCTTGAGACAGTGTCAATTGTTTGTTATTCCAATCTTGAAAAATCTGAATACCTAGGACAAAGATAGCTTCTCCAAAATCCTTCATATCAAATTTATTTACAAGCCAATTCTTGACATCAGATAATTTTCCTACATCATTCTCAATGAGTAGAATATCATCTACGTACAAGACTAAAAAAATCACTTTTCCTTTATGTATCAACTTATACACACACTGTTCGTCTGCTAACTATTCAAAACTAAAGTTCTTAATACTTTCGTCGAATATAATATTTAATGATCGCAATGCTTGCTTAAGTCCATAAATGGACACAGCAGTTTGTAAACCTTGCCCTATTGGCCTTTCTCTGCAAATCCATCTAGTTGAGCCATATAAATGTGCTCTTTAAGATTGCCATTCAGAAAAACAGTCTTGACGTCCATCTGCCAGATTTCATTATCGATGGCACCCGCAATGGACTGGAGGATTCAAATAGATTTAAGTATGGCTACCGGCGAGAAGGTCTCATCATAATCTATACCTTCATTTTGAGTGTAGCCCTTGGCTACTAGCCTAGCTTTGAATGTCTTCACATTTCCATCTGGACCTCTTTTTTTCTTATAGATCCATTTAGACCCTACAGATTTTACCCTTTCAGGAGGATCTACAAGTTTCCCGACTGCGTTCGAGTACATCGAATGTATCTCGATGTTCATGGCTTCTTGCTATAGGTTTGCTTCAGGACCAATCATGGCCTGTGAGTAGGAGATAGGTTCATCATGATCCTCATCTGAGACTGTTGTTAAGGCATCTCCGTAAAACATGTACCTTTCAGGGTGTCTCACAACCCTCTCACTACGTCGAGACTCCATAGGCTATCACCCCAGCTATGTTTATTCCATTATCGAAATAGAAACAGTTCCTAATTGGGGAGTCAGTGTCCTCCCACTCAATAATTCCTATAGCACAAACGTGCATTTTGGCTTCATACTTCTTATATAGTTTTATTCAAGAAAACGTGCATTCGTGCTTACAAATATTTTCTTCTCAGTCAGATTATAAAAGACATACCCCTTCATTCCTTTGGGATATCCTACAAACATGCGTAATTCTGATCGACTGGCCAACTTGCCTGTCATCTGTTTCAGAACATATGTTGGACACCCTCATATTTTAAAGTGGTTAACAGATGACTTTCGTCCATTCCACCTTTCATATGGCGTGCTAGGAACCATCTTCGACAAAACATGGTTCAGAATCTATGTTGTTATTTCCAATGAATATCCCCAGAATGAATATAGGAGGGATGAGTAACTCATCATGGATCTAACCATATCCATCAGAGTTCGGTTCCTTCTCTCTGACACACCATTCTGTTCTAGAGTGCCAGGTGGTGTAAGGTGAGAAAAAATACCTTCTTCCTTAAGAAAATCTTCGAACTCTCCTAGGAAGTACTCTCCACCATGATCAGATCGTAGCGTTTTGATTTGTTTCTCTAGTTGCTTTTCGACCACAACCTTGTACTCTTTGAACTTTTCAAAGGTTTCAAACTTTTAGTGCATTGGATAAACATGTCCAAAATGTGAGCAGTATCAGTGAAGGTTACAAAATATCCATAACCACCTCTTGCTTGGATATTCAATGACCCATACACATCACTATGTATGAGTTCAAGGCATTGAGTGGCTCTTTCACCCTTCATTGTAAAGGGTCTCTTGGTCAATTTACCTTCTATACAGGATTCACATGTGAGTAGCGATATCACACTTAAAGTTTACAACAGACCATCCTTTGCAAGTCTTTTAATTTTGTCCAGGCTAATCTGCTAAGACGTAAATGCCACAAATAGGTTAGATCAGTTGAGTAAACTTCAACCTTTTACTATCACTTTGTAAATCAATATTTACTTCAGTGTTACATATCATTGAAACTATTAGTTTTGCGTAAACAATTTATTTATCAAACGTGCAATAGTAATTAAGTAGTCATTCCTAAAAATACCAATATTTTTGTCAATGAAATTCAAACTGAATACTTGCTCAATTTAACTAGCTACTGAAATAAGATTTTTTCCAAAAATCGAGAAATAATAAATATCACGTAAAACCATAAAATTATTATCAAATGAAAATTTAATAGTTCACATAGATACGGCCGATACTAGTCTCCATTTCTCCAACGGAAGCTGAACTCACCCTCGTATAGCCTTCTAGTTTCCCTGAACCCCTACAGGGAACAACATATATAGTTAGTGGCCACAATGTCTATAATCGACAAAAAAGTAGATTCATCCACATAACAGGCATCGGTAACAAGTATTATACCTTTAGATCATAACTCATTGAGATAGTCTGGGCAGTTGCGTTTCCAATGGCTAGCGGCTCCACAATGATGACACTTATCTTTTGACTTGTCCACTTTTGTAGTTCCCTTACCTTTTCCAGCTTTCAAGTTCTGCTTCTTAGCCTTCTTCAGACCCTCCTGTGTTTCCTTCTTACGCCAGAGATGGAATGCTTGCTTTCAGTAAAGTTTGCCTCTTCAGTCTTCCTCTTGCCCTTCAGAAACAAGGTCTCAACAGCTTGTAGTTCCTTCTTTAGCTCAGGAAGTGAGTACCTCATCTTATTCATCGAATAATTAAGTTTGAAGTTCTCAAAAGTGTTAAGCAGAGTCTCAATGATCATCTCAATTTGTGTCTCACCATCTACCTCAGCACTCATGATCCCCATCTCATTCAGATAACTAATGATTAGCATCATATATTCTCTGATAAGAGTTCCAAGTTTTATCCTACAGTTCATGAACTTTCGCACAACAACCTATTTTGCTTGACGACCCTGATCTCCAAACATTTCAGTGATGTTCAACATCATATCAGCGACAGTTTTCATGTAATGATGTTATTGTTGCAACACATTACTAATAGAAGCCAAGATATAACATATGGCGATCTCATCTGAACGCAGCCAAGAAGCATAAGCATCATTTTCCTCTTGAGTCGATTCAACAATAGGCTCAAGGGGACAAGTGGTGGTGAGCATGAACTTATGTTTTTCTACCGTCAGCACGATATCAAGATTATGTTTCCAATTCACGTAATTTTCACCAGTAAATTTGTTCGCGTTTAAGATAGTTGAGAGAGGGGATAGCAACATGATTACTGAAAAGAATAAATAAAACGGTGTAAATAAATGCTCAATAATTTAGAAAAGTACGATGCATGATGCAAATACTTAAATATTTAGAAATCCAATAAAAATAAAAAATATTTCTTCCATGATGTTACGATCAACGACGATAGCTTGTCTCATCTAAGGATAACGTCCAAGCTACCTCATATCGCATCGAGACTCCTCTCGTTTGATTAATGCTTCTCAAGATGTCACTACATCTAGCTTAACCAATCACCAATAGTTTTGGTGACCTTAGCCCCATTGACTAGCCCCTATGAGGGATTCTAATGTGATTTAGTATAAGTGGTTAACCAACGCACTACAACAAAAAAGGCTGAGATAGCGGCCAAAAAATGCTATCATAGGGTATCGATAGCGTTCCTAAAAATGCGATATATACCGCGTTATTAAAAGTCTGCTACCTATGATAACATTTTTAAACGCTATAAAGAGCCTACGATGGCGTTTATAAATTGCTATAAAAACCTTTCCTAGCATTTTATAAATGCTGTAGTAGGTCTTTCATAGCGTTTTATAAATACCATCGTAGGTCTTTCATTACTTTTTATAAATGCTATCGTAAGTCTTTCATAGTATTTTTCATCACTTATTGTTTTGTTAATGTTATTAAATACTTTGTATAACCTTTTTTATTACTTATACTTACAATTGTACAAATATAAAACATAAATAATTTTTCAAAAAATATTACAAAATAACAAAATTGCATATCATTTTATTTAATTAGTCAAAATTGTTACATGTTAATTATTTACTAGAAATCACATCTCAAAATGATAATTACATATTGATTTACATATAGCAAGCGAAAGCAATTTGTAAAAAAACTAAAATCTAGTATAAGTCCACATCTAAACAAATCCTACAACCCACCACTTAAGTTTGTGGATCTAGGGCCATTGGCCATAAGAGGAGAGGAGTTGGCAGTCGTCTAGGTACTGAAGGTGGAGGTACCCTAGGAGATCCACTTGGTGGTTTTCCTTGGTGAGGAGGTGGTGGCGCAGGAAACTACTTTAGTGATGCTTCAAGAACCATTGTGTCGTTGGCTGTAATAGCATCTTGCGGTTGCTTGCTAGAACTTTCTCTCGCTAGAATTTTCTGGAATTTTCTGTTGCTGCAACTGCCATTTCAGACAACAAATAACAATAAGAAGTTGCCTTGAAAAATTAGAACAAGTTAAAGGATTTTTTTTTAAATTAAAAAACTCATAAACAAGAAATATCAAGAAAATAAACCAAAAGAGTTTTACGTTTCACACACCATCCCCCAAACAAAGAGAAATTAGTGATATACAAAAATTGTTCCGACACACAAAACTCATGAACTAGGATGTGATTGGGTGCTCATTCCACGTTATCCAATAAACTAATTTCAATATATAAAACATTTCTTGTGTGACCCCTTATTGTGCAACACAAAACTGTGATAACTACTTTTGTTTTCTAAAGCTCACTCTCATTCCCCCAATAATAGTAAACTATTAGAGAACTAATCTTGATACTACATTTTGAAAAAACCCACATTCTTGGCATGAGTGGTTGCGATGGCATTGTAGTCGAAATATTTGGAATCTGAAAGGTCAAATAAAATAAAATTAGCATGTCTGTCTCGATGAAGAATTGAGCTGAAAAGCTTTCAAAGAAGGTGAAATTTGCAGTAGGATAGAGTACTCCAATTGATATAGCCACATAATATTCAGTTTCTTAGTTAATCTTCTGGCAAAAACTTCTTAAATTCAATGAATCAAAAGCTTCTTTTAACTCTTGTCATTGAATTTCCAACAAACCAAAATATCTCATAGAATCAAGACTAATATACAAAGTACCGACCAAAATATTATAATGACTGCAATCAAACACTTTTCAAAAGAAAAACATATAAGTAAGACATACCAGGTTTATATGTAACCAAAACAACATTGCCATTAATTTCTTCCCCAAGATAGGCTTCATGAATAGAACGGAAGTTTGAATCTCTACTGGAGACAAATAGTGCAAGCTTTTTCTTGCTCATAAAAGTTCTTGACTGTTTATTATATGAATTGGCATCTGCTACAATCTGTAAAGTACATTCACCCTGTATTCTCTCATGTAAAGATAACACAATTTGTGAAATATAGCCAACAGGTATGGATCGGACCCCAATGTGCAATCAGAAAAAAGGTGCAAGAAGGAGCTAGTGTTGCTAAGATAGCCTTTTTCGGCTTTGGGCATGATTGGATTATTTGGCTTGGAAAAGTCTTAGAAACCAAACTATGAGCTTCCAATGAAGTTTTGGATAAGTAAACAGAAAAGCTAATGGATTTTTGAAAATAGAACAAAAATGAAAAACAAATAAAGAATTCAAGGAATGTTCTCCCGTGGTGCCAGAAGAGAATAGAAAAAACTTTGGACATGAAGTTGCAAAAAAGTAGAGTTTAAGAGGAATACCACCCTTAGGGAGAAGGGGAAAGACAACCAATTAGTATTTCAAAAATTAAAACCATGTACCTACATAATTTTAAGTTAAACTGGTTTAGCAAATTACCTTACATGTTTTACATATTAGCATATTACAAAGATGACAACAACTAACTAAAACTCTGATATAGTAACATGTTTTGCAGATTGATGGGACCACCAAAGCTAGAAGTACTTAGTGCCTAAATCTTGCCCAAAGTTACCTGCTCGAAAAATTTAGTCCTAACAAAGGTAAGTATCAGTCATAATAAAGATACAATAAAAAGTATATAGTAGTTATAATTCATTTGTCCACAAGATGAAATCATGCAACTGTGAAGTTGTACCATATATGTAACAATCTCAATCATGTAAAACAATAACACTAATTTCTCTCTGTTAGACTAACGTGGTTGAGATAATATGCGCATCAATAAGATTACCTTCAAGTCTACAACTTGATGTGCCCTTGTTAGAAGAATTGGTCTTAACCTGTGAAATCCTTTGGAGATTAGAAAAATAAAGAACATAAAGAACCCCTGAAAAGAACATTAATACTGGAACTTTCAAATGTAAATTGACTGAAAAAGGAGAATGCATATAACGAAAGAGAGAAGCGTAAACCTATTGGATCCCTCGCGTAGAGATTCAATAGAAATTCTGAAGCCCGAACATGTTCTATTTTATCTCCCTTACCCATGCCTCCAATTATAAATAGGAGAAGGGAAATGTATTACTAACTGAAAAGCTACATTGCACATGGTTATTTCATGGTTATGGCTTCACGATATTCAAATTTCGGAGCTCCACTTCAGTGAAGAATTACATATAAAACACTAATAACAAGGACAGTCCAAAAGAATGCAAGAAGATTGGAAATGTGAGAACTTATAGAATTAGGATTAGGCTTCTCCCTTACTCTCACTCGTCTAGTAAGAATGTGATAAGCATGAAAAATTCCTCTAGTTCCTTGTCTATCTCAAAGACTCAAGCAAAAAAATTCAAGTCTATCTATTATCAAAGACAAGCATCACAAATAAGAAAACACTCCAAATAAAAAAAGTGAACTTCAAATCTACCTATCGAAGTCATTGTCGTTATTGAAAAATATGACTTGTTAGTTAAATATCTAATTAGCAATGTACCAAGTCATCATCATTATTGAAACATTTAATTCACAAAATAAGTCAATAATAACTTGATTGACATAGATTAAAAGGTCGTCCTATCCTAAATTTTTTAAAATTCATGAAATGAGTAATTTATCCTAAACTTTTTATATATGTTGCGTCCACCAACTTCTTTATTTTATTATAACTATTCTCTCATTGTCTTCTAGGTGTTTCATATTTTTGTAGTAAATATTTTTTTCATAGAATATGGCATGGAAACATTAAGGAGAGTTATTTCAGCTTAAATATTGGGGGTGGGGGTGCGGGAGAGAGAGCAAACATTGTAGCAGTCCCAGCTGCTATGTTCAAGTGCATGCATAAGCTTTCCATCGATCAAAAAGCATGGATTAATATAGTATAACAGACTATTTCAAAGCCTTCACCTCAGTTTTATAATAGAAGAAACAACGTCTGAAAAAATTCAAGCATCACACACCACAAGATAGAATGAATGCAAGTAAGCATGAAATAAACTAAATCAAACATTTGATCACCTTTTTTTTCAAGAGATTCACTAAAATAGACAAAATGAAAGATTCAGAAAAAGAGATCAAACCGGAAAATCAAAATTGTGGCTTTCATGACTGAGGCAAAGGTTGAGGATCTCTAATCTTTGATTTTAACTTCTGCAATGAAAACCAAAGAATCAGAAGAGAGAGAGAGAGATATAAACTACCCTTGCTCGTTTCTGTTCACAGAAATCCAAAGAATCAGAAAAGACAGAGATAGAAGTTAACCCTTGCTCATTCTCTGTTCTTGAATAGAGAGAGATGGAAGCTAATAGAGAGAGAATCTAAAGCCCTAGCTAAGTTATGGGTTCGTTGTAGAGAGAAGACGAAGGGCGCTGAAGAAGTCAAAGTGCGTTGAACTATAAAGAGAGAGCACTGAAGAAGGCTTCGTTGCAGAGAAAATATGAATGGTGCTGAAGAAGATGAAGGAAAGAGAGAGGGCATTGAAGAGAGAGACGTTGAAGAAGATGAAGGAAAGAGAAAGGGTTGTAATGTGAAGAGAGAGGGATAAGTCTAATTTTAGGCAGGTTATTTTTTTGTTCTCGCACCCTTATCCCCGAAAAATTGGCTCTTTTAGCTTTTTGACATAAAATGCAATTGTGGTGTGATATAAAAACACACATTTGTTGTGGTGATCCATCAGCTTTAAAGGTTGCCATTAACTAAAACTTCGTCTAGGGACAGTCCTGCCTCACCACTTCGTTTACAAGCTTTAGCTTCTTAAGTAACTTGATGACTCAAAACGACACGATTCTCAAGTTTCTCTCACTGAAGAGAGAACTGCTAGGGCGGCTCTAAATAATTTCTCGTGCCACGATCAAGTTTGCGTTGGGGATCTTGGGAACGTTTCAACGTAAACGACCAGTCCACTTAATTTTTGGAAAAAAAATGGATTTTTCGTTGTTTTTCAAAAATTTATACTCTTTATTAATTTGGGCGAAACAAATCAAAAGTTTATAAACTTTTATAAAAATTAAATCCCAATTTAAAATTCATAACTTTTATAAAATTCACATTATATTTAAATTATAACTTATTATATTGAACTACAATCATACATGTACGTGCTACATGACATTTTGATATTGACATATCACTATTTTTATATGGCATGTCATATGATGATGCGAGATTAATAATAAATCATCAATTCAAAATTAACCTCGCAATTGGCTCATTTCTAATTACAACCCAAAAAAAGAATAATAATAAATTATAATTAATTTAAATACTAGTTTTCATGGCGTCTGTAATAATCTCCTTGTTCTTCAGGAAGTTCCACCAATTTTGTAACTCTTTACAACAATAAAGTCCCAATTTCAAAATTTGAAATTTTGATCAAAACCCTTTATTTAAGGAAAACTATTTTCCTAATTAAATAATCCCTTTTGTTTTTTAAATTTAAAATATAAAACGTAAATAGATAAATAGATAATTACCTTTTAGATTCAAAATTCAAAAGATAAAGTGGATAATTATCCTTTTGAATTCAAAATACAAAAGATAAAAGGATAAAGTAGATAATTATCTTTTGAATTCAAAAATTAAATGATAAATAGATAAAGTTAGATAATTATCTTTAATCCATTTAAAATCTAAAATTCAAAATTTAAAATTTTGATGATAAAATATGAGATTAGGGTTTTTGCAAAACATAACAGACTTTCATAAACCCTAATTGTTATCGCCATACCCTTGCGCGACAAGCCGGCGGGCGGCGGCGGTTTCGACTATGACTTTTTGAGGCAGCGATGGGTTACATGAATTAAAAAAATACAACTTTTGTAAGAAAATAAATTACATAAAATTTCATGCCTCAATATCGGCGTACATCAATTCTAAAATTGAAAAATAAAACTCCTAGAAGCCAATAGATTGGGATCCATTCATAAAACACATTCAAAATAATTTTGAATCTACACAAAAAATATGTCGATGTCACAACATCCAACGATACATACGTTTAATCAAAGAATATGCATAATCAAGAAAACATGGCTTTGATACCAATTGTTAGATCGGGCTTCTAAAATTTGAGGAAAAATCATTGAATCACGAACCGTTCGGTGGACAGAAAATCAAAATTTTTTACATCAACCAATTTAATGATATTAAATATTAAAATCATACATTCGGTTATGCATATAAAATTAAATGTATCCAAAAGAGGTAGAAACGATTTATACATTTTTATTATATCAGAGACTTTCTAAATTGGTGGAATCTTTATTAAATGCTTCACACTCTTCGATATTCAAATCCAAGAACATCAACTAGTCTTCGCACCATGGATTTAGAAGTATATCTCGCAAGGATGCCGTTAGAAACTGAGTGTGGTCTCTCAAAACAACTAAGGAATAAAAAATTCTTTTCTTCCTCTATGAATTCGGCAGCAACAGTAGGAGAGGGAGGGAAAAACCTTTTTTCTGCTATGTGTGATTAGGGTTGTGTCAACACATTTAGAGATGCAACCCTAATGTCATCCCTGGTATAATAATTTTGGAATTTTCACATATAGCCCCATATATGTGTAATTTTTGAAATTCACCCCCATAATATATAATTGCTGAAGATTACATCTCCAATTAAAGTCAATTTTGTGTCCAAATTCATCGTCCCAAAATTGATAAATTTAAATTGATCTCCATCAATTAATTAACTAATTTATCTTATTTACTAATTATCCAATAACTAGAAAATAATAAATTAATTAATTTAAACATCAATCAATTGCTCTTCACTAATTAAGTGACAACACACATCACATATGGGTTCAAGAAATACACATTGACTCAAAACACATTTTGGTACAACTGATATTGTTTCTTCTATTCATGTCCTCATGAGCTACTCCTGAGACCGACCCGCATGAATAAAGCTATAGGATTCAAATACCCGATGAATTTATCTCTATAAATTTCTGACCTATTTAATCCTGACATCGTACGAGTCCACTATAGGTTCGATGTCGAATAAAATCTCGATTCATGCGCGCTACATTTTCTGTTGGTGCAAATAAAAATTTTTATTTCATGGTCCAAAAAATATTTTAACATATTACCCTTCATGAATATCAGTAACAAGACTGATATGTACAATTACCATTTTACCTCTCTTGTTATTATTTCTTTAACTTTTTTATTGACTGTGAATAAGAAAGACATAATAGTGGATTGTCTCGTACAATCTCTCATGTCTTATTCAATGATACATTTCATCCAGGTTAATTTATTCACACACCCATCAGAAAAGTATATTGTTGCATTTTGCAATCTAACAATAAATTTTCATATATGTGAATCACGCAACTCCAGCATTATTGAATCACGATCCTAACAGCTGAGGTATTGTCTGACAATTCGAACTTACTCCTTTGATGTATCAAAGATCGTAACTAATTAGGCCAAATTTCATATTCACCTCAGGATTAAGGTAATTATGAAAATATATTTAAGGTATAACAATTAGATTTAGAGCTAGATAAAATATTTTACTCCAAACTAATTTGTTACTAGTTTATTTAATGTGTTTCACAACATGTCTAGGTCAACCGTTAGAGTCCTCACTCTCATGACCGACATCCTTTGGTTCAACCTAACAGTCGTAATCAGACTCGATTGCCCAGTTGATCCCAAGACTGCGAATAATGTTCTGAATTATTTCAGAAGAGTTTATCTGAAAGACCACTCAATCTTTACTTTTCAACGTTGACAATAGTTTCAGGACTTGAGTAAATTATAAACACACTTTAATTAAAAGAATTTTTTTCATTTATTCATAAAATTTAGTAATACAAAATGTCAGAGAAATAACTAAATACTCATAAATAATTATCACACCCTACTTTATGGACATAATTCCAATAGTATACTCATTAAATACCCATGTTAAATTCTCACTTCTCTTATTCAACCTATAACCATGATTTAATGGGTGATTGTGAATAATATCCAGTAAGACACATGTATCCAACGAGTGCCCAATGGGTGCTGATTTATTTTCTTTTATGTTTTGAAACTAAATGATCATTACTTATTATATTCTATTCAAACAACAATTATATTTTCACTATTCACTTCTCTCTCTTTAATGAACTATGACCATGGATATCAACGATTCAATTAAAACTACTTTCTCTTCAAATTTCTGGCTGGACAACAATTTTCGTCATAAATAGCTTAAACTGAATATTGAGTATGAGTATTCGATTATAAAATTGACGATCCAAATTTAGTTTCATTGTAAAATTAATGAACTATAGTTTAATTATTCGATTATAAAATTGATGATCCAGTTTGATTTGATTGTAAAATTGATGAACAGTTCCGCTTTATTATAGGATTGATGAATTTTAGTGTTATTCAAATGTTAAATTGATGAACTTTAATTCGATTTGACTATAATTGATGGATTTTACATTTGGTTTTTCAATTGATAATTCAGTTTGGTTTGATGATAAAATCGATGAATTTTAACTTAGTTTGATTATAAAAGTGATTAATGTTACTATTGGTTATTCGGTTATAAAATTGGCAATTCATTTTTCACCCGTAAGGTTGATGAGTTTTAGTTTGATTATTTGATTATAAAACTGAGATACATTTTACTTCAGTTATAAAAAATTAATTCCATTTTCGTTTGATTATAAAATTGTAATGTTAATGTTATTTGATTGTAGCATTGATATTATGGTTCGATTCAATTATAAATATGATAAATTTTAGTTCGGCTATTCAATTCATGATTCAGTTTAGTTCGATTATAAAATTATAAAATTGATGAAATTCAATTATCAATTATGAGTGAAAACGAGAATTACATCATAGTTTTCATATTGTTGTCTTTAGGAGAATCATCAAATATGGAGAGAATGCTCTTAATTGGAGTTGCCTGGGGGTGGAGGTACAAATTTTTATAATAAATGGGTACTCAATAAGTATTTGGTATTATACATACCTTACCCATTTATAATGGATAAAAAATTAGTCGCCTAATAAAAACTCATACATATTTGTAATATTTTAAATTCACCCATTAAATTAGTAACCCACTTATATTTTTGCCATTCTTATTTATGATATATAATATATTGAAAGTCACTTAAGGAATAATTATTTTATGGAAGCTTTTATTTAGAGTTTAATTACATTTACCTCCAATTCCTTTTTGCTTATAAAGCCTTCCTCCTTGAACTCAAAGGATGAAACCCGAACGCTCCTTGGGACCCAGACGATCCCACAACATAGAGCTTCAATCAATAGGTCATTGAAGTCTTCTTTTATCCTAAGCAGTGCCCAAAAACTCTCATGCCTTTCTTGATTGGACCAACTCAACCCACGATTTCGACAAATCCTTCTGAATTTGTAGAGTAAGAAGTGTAACTACAAGGATGAAACGAAAAGTGTTTCTTACTATTACGCCCAACAGCCCACTTAGCAATTTGCCATTCTCCCATTGATTCTTATGAATATAAGACACTTGTTAAAGACAATCACAAAAAATGAATAGTAGAAGACGTTGAAATTAATTGATTGTTGCTAAGGATCATTATATTATAAGTAAAACTTTGATTTATGTAATATTAGAGTGTTTGTATATATGTATTGGCTTATTAATGGGCAGCCAATACATATATAAGTTAGTTACGAAAAATGATCAGTGCACGTAGGCTACGATTATTAATTATAACTTATCATTTATTGGCTTCGACTATGACTTGAGTACTGGCTACAGTGGCATGGACTATACATGACATGTAGAATGTCCATGGAGTGGACTTTTGGATTGGGGCATTGTGTTGTTTGATTGACTATTGCTTCACCCATGCTTACAATGATAAGTAACAACGTGTGGACCTTCACTTGTGTCTTAAGAAATTAGATCAAGACTTGTGTATCAAGTATGAACTATGAATCATATTAGTAGTGTGTGCAGCTGTCCCGAGAATTTAGTCTCATCCCGTGAAACCGTCTCGAATTGAGAGGGACAGGACGACACTGGACGGGACATGTCTTGTGCGAGACGGGACGGGACACTGGACAAGGTTAAAAAAATTGACTTGTCCCGTCCCGTCTCGATAACTTTATAAGTAGCTTATAATCTCTTTTTATTTTTATCTTTTACCCTTATTCTTTTAAGATTCAACCTTAAGTATTTTTTTATTTAAACCCTTTTTGAATTTTAGCCTAAATTTAACATAAAATGCCTAAACAAAAATCTACATAGGTCCAAAAAGACTACAAAGGCCCTAAATATTTTTTGTCCCATCATCCCATCCCATCCTGAATCATGAATCGTCATGTCCCGTCTGGCTCGGGTTTTTTTCCTTCCCGTGGGACGAGACCAAAAAAATCTTGTCCCATCCTGACATGGACGAGACAAAATATGTCGAGAACCATCTCGTTCCATTCCCATGCACGCCCTAAATCATATAGTGGGCATCATTCAGTCGGTTGAAATATTATATTGTACATATGGATGGGAAGGATTTTGTTGATACCGATAATCTCAACAATATTATTGCATGTAACCTCCTCCTCATGTGAAAATCCTCTTGACCCTAGAATCTGTAAAACACAAACAAAGAACTCAAAGAGCGAGAGGAATCGAGGGTGGTTACCTAAGTTAGTATCATGATGTCATTTTGACATAGTTTTCTTAAGGGAGAAATGGTATACCTTTCCTTCGAGTAGACGGTGGTCTTTATACCTAAGGTCTCGCAGGAGAAAGCGTGTCGAAGAAACCTTATGAGCTTGCAGTGGAAGCTTTCTAGGACACGATGACTACCATTAATTAGATAGGTGGGGGACGACCTTTGACATAAAGTGATGGGGCATTAAATGTTGATGCGCTTTCGAGGTGACATATTGTGGGCTGATATGACATTCTGTCATGGCGATTAGACTCATTTGGCGTTCAGGCCTATGAGAAGGTGTCACATGTGATGTTAGTTTCGACGGGTAATGATGCCCCTGGTACTCAGGATTATCAGAGCTCTCTTCGTGAGCTCTATTCTTGTTGTCCTTCATCTGCTCAAGTTTGTGCAACCCAAGCTCCCTCAGGACCGATTAGGTGGGGTTGGGCCTTCTCATTTGAATATTTCTTTGTTATAAACTTTTTGATGTGATGTGACACATGTCATTAAGTTGTTGGTAGTTAGGAAACACCTATAACTGTTGCCCACCGTCGAGGATATGGGTGGCTTTACTCGCTCACGTCTGAATAATTCTTCACCCATTCATTGTCTGGGCTACCTCTATGTAGTGATAAACTAAGGGCTTCGCTCGTCTCAAGCGATTGACACTTTCACTTGAAGTTTATTTCGTTGGGAGGCCCGTGATGAATGGAAATAATGGCCCGATCGTACTTTGTAGCCACTCATCTGTGCGCGTGTATCCCCCATCTTTACCGTGATTCAAATCCATGGATCTTGTTATGGGCATTCCCTAACTACCAATGACATGACATCACGTGTCATGTCGCACCAAAAGTTTTTACACTAGGAAAAGGAATTGGGGGCCTGAGTCCTCAAAAAGAGGAAGTCGACCTAGCCAGGTCGGTCTCTAAAGAGCTCAAGCTACACCGACTAGGATAGACTAAGAACAATATGAACGAGGCTCGCTATAAGGGCTCAACCAGTCCTGCATTAGAACCATCATTACTCGTTAAAAGTAGTATTCCACATGGCATCCTCTTATTTAAGACAAGCACCAGCCGAGTTCGATCACCATGATGAATTGTCAAGTCAGCTCCCAATCAGTTACATCAACCACATTCCACACAACTAGGGGTATATCGACATTGAATGTGTATCTTTTTATTTCAGCTTGGGGGATAAAGGCATTAAACGCCCCCCCAACTCATCAAATCGATGAAGAATCACCACATCGTCGAAGCTTCTCTAACACGCATCCATCTCCAAGGCTTCAAGTATAAATACCTCATCTACTTCGGAAGGAGGTAAGTAACTCTCCCCGGGGGAAAACTCTGCCGAAATTACTCCAGGATAGTGACTTAGGCATCAGACACCTTAGGCGAGGAAACCATTATCCGGTTCTCTTCGTCCTTCAAGTTCTGTGTTTTTGTTTTCCAGAATTCTCAGGCCAAGAGGATTTTCACGTGAAGAGGAGGTTGCCTGCAATATTATTGTTGAGACTTTCGACATCAACGGTTAGCGCCATTTGTGGGGAAGATAACTAAACCATCTCACCCTCCAAAACACTTGAGACCACTTACTCCCCTGTAAAGGCAAAATGAACCTGGCATCCTCGTCACACTCCGATGAAGTCCAGCACGATGAAGGTGGGGGAGACCCGCTTCATCCTCGCTGAGAGAAGAACTTCCTACCATCGTGATAATCACGCACCAGAAGAAAAAGACACGATGGGCTTGCTCTCCAAAGCAGTCAGGAGACTAGGGAAAGATATTATGACCAGTGGTAAAGGAGAAGGAGCACCTGAGAGAAGGTAAGGTGGACCCTGATGTGGAAGAGCAGACTAAATGTAGAGAAGACTTCTCTACCAAAACTATCAAGACAACAGAGTTGACAAATCACACCGATTAAAGCCTGGGACAATGGACCGAGATATAAAAACTCCAGTTGCATATAGATGAGTTAAAAATGCCAGCGAGGATATAATGGTAGCCGCGCTTAGAAACGAGATAAAGGTCAAACTTGGAGAATATCTTGGCCCGTTTGAGATGGACAGATAAAGTATTGGGCTTTAGAAGAGGAAACTTATCTTCTTGGAGAAACATGTTGAGAGGTTTATAGTCTATCACCAACCTCTTTTTCCTTCGTTTGAGTTCAACTCATTTTTCAACATAAAAGGCCTGAGAGGCCCATTCAGATTTCGTGGGCTCAATAAGACCCTACTGAAGAAGAGATGCACATTCTTCTCGGGCTAACGCAAGATCATCGGGATGTGCTAGGATGAGTGGCCTTGGTAGGATTGAGGTCTTCATTGCGTTTGAACAGAAGACGAATAAAGAATGCTGGATTTTTCCAGAGAGGGAAAGCATGGGAAAACTGGTCATGCTTATCAGCACAGTAATGAAGAAACTGGTCACGGAGATTGGTATAAGCAGGAAGAACTGGTTGGAGCTCGAGGAGGCTGGCAAAAGGGGTATAAGCACGGGAAAAACTTTTATACTAGATCCCAATGGATAAAATCTAGAGTTTCTTGGTGCGGGAGAAAGCATAAAAACCAATTAATATATCTTTGCCTAGAAGATCACTGCCTAACACCTTAATCCAAAGAATGCAGTTTGGGAAAAATTGAAGACCAATACGTCTCTTTGTAATCCACTCAATTTTGAATAAACTTCCATTAACTGTAGAGAAATATTGATTATAAGGAATCCAATCTTCAGGAGGTAGAAGGCATAGTTTCATGACTGTTCTGCAAGAGCCAATATCTAAAAATCCAATGGCTGGAACAACTTTGGAAAATTTATCTGCAAGAAGCCAGATTTCAATATGTGGTTTGATGGACGTAGCCTTCTCTTTGGGAAGGTCATGTAAGACCCCAAGGGATCCCAAGCAAAGGATGAGAGTAGCATTATCTGATGTGTCAGAGTCTGAGGAGGAGGCGAACTTAGATGAACAGTTGGCCGTGTCGGAGGAGTATGTCAAGACATATTGAGTGTCCTCATTACAGTTAGCTTGTTCTTCTACAGTAGATTCAACATCTTCATCGTCTCGGAGGAGAAGCACTGTTTGTAGATGTTGCAACATCTGAATATCTCTTTTGGTTATATGAGGACAACCTTTTGCAAAATATCCTTTTTGACCATAAATGTAGCATTTATCTGACTTGCGGGAGGAATAATGCCTTTTCTTAAAATACCGAAGAAAAGGCTTGGTACGAGAGTGATGCCAGAAACCCTTTTTACGAGATGGAAATCAATGGGGCTTTTCCCGTTTGTCCCGTCTGTGATCCTTGGAACATGAACAATACTTTTGGGCATGGCATTTGATCTTGAGATAGAATTTGGTACATGCCGATCGAAGTTTAGATTCCCCTTTGAGCATCCCTTTAAAAAACTTTTGTTGTTCACATAGTTTATCAAGGGTGGCCAATGCAAGCTGATAGATCTCACCAAGGGAAATGTCAGTCATATCATGGCGAAGGGCATTAATGGTCTGATGTAGTTCAGGTTGCAATTCTTCAGGAAGAGAGGCAATGAACATGTGCCAGAGGTTGACATCATTAGCTCCATTCAGCATATAATACTTGTCGGACATACGTTGTAAATGTTTTTTGTAAATCACGGCGTTCCAACGAACAACATTTCATTTCAAAAATGTCTTGACGACTTCATTTGTCAATGAGCTGGAAATCCCCAATGAATTCTTTATGTAACATTTCCAAAAGAGTGCCAGCATCAGGGCTATGGGCTGCAGTCAGCCGTTGATAAGGACTAAGACTTTGAAACCATTCTCTTAAAGTCCATGTGAATCGAGATAAAAACTCAGAGATGACATCTTCGAGGTTCATATCAGCTTGGCATGCTTCGGAAGGAAGACTAAAGGTATCATCAGTGCTGGAGGTATCAGTTTTCAAAACTGAACTGGAGAGATTTTGTAACGCCTGGATTGTCTGAGTAGGATCCAGAGGAGCCTTTAATTTCTGAGATGGAGAAGAAGGTCAGACTGGTAGAGCATAGGGTTTCATCGTATAGGAAGTTGAGGCCAGGAGAGTGGGATGGATCTGAACACAAGGAGGGATCGAAGAAAGAGGAGCAGGCTGCACTGGGGGAGTTGCGGTTGCCGACCTAGTTTGCCTGAGTTGCCTTAAAATATGGTAAGATATTTTGAACAGATTATTATAGTCGGAGGCTTTTGGATAAGGCATGGTAGATGAGAGATACCTAGGAGTTTGACTGCTCATGGGATAGGAAGGATATGGATCATAAAGAGTGTGGGATTTCTCCTTAGCCATATCTGCCTCTATCCGGTAAATATCTTGTTGAATCTGGGAGAGTTCTTGCTCTTTTTTCTGGAATTGTGGACCTATGTAATCTTTTTCAAGCCATGTGTTTTAATTCAGTATCTAAGTGCAGAGCTCTGGATGCTAACATGTCCCGAAGCTGCTGAAGTTAGTCAAAGATATGCCCGACTTGAGTGGATAGAGTGTCAGATTATAGATGTAGTTGATCTAGTTTAGCATCAATCTTTGTGAGAGCCCGATTTTGACACACAACATTTTCGGATTGCCAATTAAGCATCTCTTCAGCCGCAGGAAGAGACCTAGGTTCTCCTGTTAGAGTGATCTCGATAGGAATAGAGAAAGGTCTGGTCGACACTTTCGTAATCGGATTGGTGTGTCTGGTTAATGGTGAAAAATCATGTTCGTATGATTCCATCATGGCAATGAAGGAATGGTACTAGGAACAGAATGGATTTGAAGCTCCGATGTTGGTTGCATGGATGGAAGAAGATTACATAGGTCAGCTTTTTGGAACAACTCATATAGAGAAAGTTGCTGAGAAGATACTAATGGCTGAAGGCCAACCCAATGAGTGGTATTGCTCGAATAATCATATTGATCATTGTCGTCATAATGATGATGGGATGTCTGAGAGCGACAAGACAACTTGTTAATTTTATAAACAAGAAGGAAAATCTTATTTTAAGTTTTATATTTATCGGGATCTCTTTACAATTTCAAAGTTTGATAATGTCAGACCCTAGACAATCTTATTTTAACAGCTATCACTTCTATAAATTTTAATTATTTCTTATAAAGAAGAAAGAAAGAGAAGTCGGCACAATCTCTCACCGGATTTCATATACTAGTTTGTTTATTTATATTCCCTAGTCCTCTATGCCGCCGACCCCCAAAAGCTTATTACTCAAACATTGAGTTTATGCCGTCACTTTGAGAAAGTTAAGAGTGATTATACTCCTTAGTTAAACAATACCTTTTGGTCTCTTCTTCTACACGTGGTGGTCTTTGGACAAACGCAAAGGTTGGGATTTTTGTAAGTTTCTCTTAATTTTGTTTAGGTTAGAGAATTTATACACTTATATAATATTTCTTTAAACCTTGTTGGCCGAACTCCAAAGAGGTTATTTTCCTTTAGATTAAACTTGGTTATCAATGTTTGTTTTCAAAAGACCGTGAAATTTACATAATGTTTTAATAGGTAAAGTTTAATAGTCTTAGAATTTTGAGTATTGACAATTCGAAGTGATCTCTATTCATTTGAATTACTAAGGATATCAGGTAAGTATAATTTTATACATACATAATTGTTTGTCATATCTAAACATTATGATGGATGAATTGTATGTTGTTGTGCTCTCTTTATTTTCACATATGTGATGATTTGATTATGATTGAACTCTTGATTGTATATTATTATGTTATTTGTGGTGTATATATATTGTAATGTTAATGAATGTGGATAAGTACACAATTACACATTATGGTTTATAATATGAATATAATTAATAATAATAAAACCTTAAAAGACTTGGTGTGTGTTTACGCCATAAAAGGGGTGAGCGGGAAATGAGACGCGGGAGGAACCGACAGACCCGATAATGTTTAATGCTAATGAATGATCATTTGTATTGTCTAGCGATACCAAAGTGAATAAATGATACTAACATGTACCGGTAGTCGAACAAGTTCTGTAATAATGCCCCGTTGCGTTTGATTGACTAAACATTACACAAGTGAGCTCGCGATTAATGAAAGAAAAGAATGCAATGAAGAGCGTAAAAATGTCTAAAGTTTACATGGAAGGACTTTAATGAAATATGTAACACTAATGCAACGAAGTTAACACATTATAATGATTTATAAAAGTCCGTGTCAAACATAAATGATATAATTGGACTTGGATGCGCATATGTTCGTTAAGTATGTATAATGTTTTACTCACTGGGCTTTAGCTAGCTCATTCCGTTTTCCTTATACTTTTCAGGCGATGAGTAATTGTGAGACGACACCTAGTGAGCACACTAGACTTAGTAGAATATTTTGAATAAATATTTTAAACAAATATTTTATGATTAATTATTCTTTATTTTCACGTTTTAGCTTAAAAATATTGATTGCTAATTGACTATGTTTCCGCTACTAATTTTTATTATTTAAGTACCTTAAATTCAATATTTGCTAAATTTGAATAAATGATTTGATTAATTTATGCTTTTAAATTAAGTTACATTTTTCATCTTCCATATTTAATTAACGTTAAAGATGTTAACAATTTCTAGAATTTAATTAATAAGGTATTTTTAGTATAGGGGTGTTACACTAACAATACCAAAAGTTGTTGAATTGGGCGCGACTACCAACAATTGACCTTCCAAAATTTGTTGAATTCTAAGATTATCAAGATTTAGGTAACAATTTCGTTGATTCACAAAGAATACCAAAAATTAGAATAAATGGGAAAATATTTATCATCAATATTAAAACTATCTCAAACAATCAAATAAAAATGAATTTATATTGTTCAGAAAACCATAAAATTAACAAAGAAGGAAAATTATGAAAAGACCTAAAATTACGAACGAAATAACTTCTAGGCCTCTGAAAATACTTTAAATAGTGTTTTGGGGCCCAAAACTGGCATGTGACCGGTAAACATAGTTGAACATATAGATCTCTGAATAATATTTTATTTGATATCTTACGCGCCACGTGGTTCAACCCGAGTCAATAGTTATGCCCTCCGGAAGTTGGCTTGCGCGTGCCACGATCCATTTATTTAAGAAATTTCGAAGCTGCACCGTCCGCATCATTCTCCCTAGGGTAGAGAAAATTGGACCTCGAATTTGCAGTAGCATCATCATCAGTAGAGTCATCATGGAAATGAATCAAATGTTTAACATTGAACACATCAACAATACGAATATGGCTAGGTAGTTTCAACTTGTAGGCATTTGGATTGATCTTCTCAACAATCTCGACGGGTCTAATCTTTTTGCCGACAACTTGTTGTAATCACCAAATGGAAAACGATCCTCAGTAGGACTGCCCATACAAAATCTCCAACCTCAAATTCCACATGTTTGCGTTTCTGATCAGCATCCTGTTTATATCGTGCGTTTACTGAATGAAAATTGTCATGAACTGCCTTATGAACATCTTGCAAACCAGCTACGAAATCTGCTGCTTTTCCATGGACCTTCAACTTACTTGATGAAGCCATCAAATCGAGTGGTACCCTCGACTGGATCGAATAAACCACCTGAAAAGGACTAAGCCCTATATTGTGACTAACTACATGCTTATGAGCAAATTCTGCCTGGCACAGTTTCTGATCTAAACTCTTGACATGTTCACCAACCAAACAACGTGAAAGATTGCCTAGATACCTATTGATAACCTCAGTCTGTCCATCCGTTTGAGGATGATATGCACTACTAAAATTGAGCTGTGTATTGACCATCTTTCACAAGCTGTGCCAAAAATGGCTAAGAAACCTAGTATCTCTATAAAAAATAATAGAAGTAGATAACCCATGTAGACGATATATCCCACAAAAATAATTGTGTCACATTAACATCATCAGTAGTTTTCTTGCACAGAATAAAATGAACCATCTTAGAGAAGTGATCTACAATAACATAGACGACATCATCACCTCTCTACGTACGAGGTTGCCCCAACACAAAATCCATATTAATATCCACCAAAGGACGAGAAGGAACTGGCAAAGACATATATAATCTTGCATTAGTAGCAGAACCCTTAGACATTTGGCAAATCCTGCACCTTTGCACACATTTCTCTATCTCCTTGTGAATGCCGCGCAAAAAATACGATGACTGCACCAGTTGCAAGCTACAATATGGGATACAAAGATGATTCCCCGTAAACATAATTCCATCTTGTAACAAGAAATCTGTTTTCTTTCCACTCTGCACATCTTGGAGAACCACAGAGAAATAAGGATCAGTAGCAAGCAAATCACAAAAGAGTCAAAACGAGGTATCTCAACCCTCATAATAACCAGCAAGCTACTCCTGCGACTCAATGCATCTGTGACTCGGTTGGTTATCCCGACCTTGTGTTTGACCATAAAAGTGAATTTTTCTAAAGAAGCAACCCACCTCTCATGTTTGTGGGTCATATTAACTTGTATATGCAAGCTGCATAAAACTCAACGTTGTATGTACTATATTTGATTTTGGCGCCGAACAACTTCTCACTGAAATAGGCCACCGGTCTACTATTTCTGAGTCAGTAATGCTCCAATCCAAACCTTAGAAGTGTCAGTGTGTATCTCAAATGGTTGTGCAAAATCTGTTAACACTAAAATCAATGAAGTGGTAAAAAGTTCCTTAATTGTTCAACATGTTGATTCTGCCTCATCAATCCATGAAAACTCACTCCCCTTCATGCAATCAGCATCATAATACTGCTGAAATGAGGGACAAAACGCCCGTAAAAAGATGCAAGGCCAGGAAAACTCCTCACTTCGTAATTATTTTTCTGTCTTGGCCACTGCCTCAACCTTAACCCCATCTATCTGCAATCCAAAAACAGCACCCTTGGAGCCATAAACACACACTTTATTCTTTACTGCATAAAACTTGTCCGTGCAGAGCACAACTATAGCCTCTCACACACGTTGCAGATGTTCTTCAGAGTTAGTTCTACAAATCATAATATCATCAAAATATACCACCACTAATTTGCCAATAAAGGGCCTCAACAACTGATTCATCAAGCGCATAAATGTGCTAGGGGCATTAGACAACCCAAAGGGCATCATGAACCACTTATACAACCCTTCACGAGTTTTAAAAGTTATTTTCCACCCATCCCTAAGCCTAACCCGAATTTGGTAGTAATAACTCTTTAAATCAAGTTTAGAAAACACAGTAACTCCACTAATCTGATCTAATAAACCATTCAAGGGGGAATAGGAAACTAATACCTGCTAGTAGTTTGTTGATGGCCCTACTATCCACACAAATTCACCAAGAACCATCTTTCTTGGGCGTCAATAAGGCTGGTACAACACATGGGCTCATACTCTATCTGGTATGCCCCTTGGCCAACAACTCCTCGACCTGTCTGCGCAACTCCCCATGCTCTATGGGACTCATCCTATAGCGCGGCCCGTTAGGTAAAATTGCATCGAGAACCAGATCTATGTGATGTTGTATATCACGTAATGGTGGTAATCCATCTAGTAATTCGTCTGGAAACACACTGGAAAATTCTGCCAACAAATGAGCCACCGCATCTAGAACTATTATAGACTCTGCAACTTCCTTTCCAATCGACACAAATATTGTCTCTGAATCCTACAACTCCTCATCAAATTAAGCCAAAGACAATAAATTTGTACTAGTCCCTGCAGCTAGGGATTTATCTATTGGTTTATTGGGCACCAACACAATTTTAACCCCTTCAAACATAAAGCCGTAAGTATTAGCTCACCCGTCATAGGCCACATTTCGATCATGCTCCCAAGGTCGACCCAGTAACAAATGAAAGCATCCATGGTCACCACATCACACTAAACATCATCTCTCTATATTTTACTCCTATAGAAAATGTAAGAAGAACACATTTAGTAACGATTACCTCACCACCTTTCTTAAGCCAGGCTAGTTTGTAAGGTTTGAGATGTTTTCGGTCTTAATATTCAGCTTCTACACCACCTCTTCTGAAATTATATTTTCACAACTATTAGGGTCAATCACAAAACGACACACCTTACCCAAGATGGTACAAGTAGACTGGAAAATATTAATCCTTAACCAGTCATCCTTAGGCACTGTTTTAGATGTCAAGTACGACCTCCCGACAACAAGTGCAATGCCCACATCATCTGTAACAATCTCTTCGTCATCTGGCTGTTCCTTGTCAAAACTTGGATGTTCAACAATTTCTGCGTCCTCTTCGTCACCTTCATCCGTTTCAGCAAACATGCCCTCTTGCCAGCCTTTTTATAATCAGACTGCCTATGTCCGGGTTCAGCACAAGCAAATCACTTCATGGTATTACTGTCCGCATCTTTGTTAAACTAACTTCCAACAACCTTACTACCCATGCCACCCGTATTAGCATTACTGGTGCCACTAAATCCACTACCACCACTAGCACGGCACGACTGTTTTTCCTTCAGCAAGGCTCTCTGATGTGCCTTTGACACAGACACATGATCAAGCATGTTAAGGGTATCCTGAATCTGAACCTTCAACCTTCCAATATATCGTGCAACTCTGTTTCTTGTATTTTGTTTCAGGCTATCAATCGATAAAACTCAATAGTATAATCATCCATCGATACTCGAAACCTGTTTCAAATTTTGCAACCTTTGATACAAAAAAACCCGCCGATAATTATAAGGCAAAAGCGCAGCTCACATATGTTTCTTCATATTTTCCTACGAGATAATTTCAATTGTTGTCACTATGCTGTAGCCCTTCCATGCAATCTAGTCGCCACCAAAGGTACTTGTTCGTTCTCTGGCACCCATTTGAAATCTAAAATCTCGTCAATAGTCACCAACCATGAAATTTTAGTATTTCGGTCCGCATACCAGCCTCCCATCGCCTACTGTCCTCTTTTGCTGGGACTCTCTGCCACCTACGGTGGATCTGTGGAATGTCCTCATACTATTCTCCTTCTTCTTCCCCATCTTTATCGTCTACCCAATCTCCCTACCTGTTTGGATTTCGTGGTTCAATATCATTCTTCCTATTTTGATTCCCCATCACGTTAGCCATCCTCTCGGTCAACTGTTCCAACATCTGTTCCATTCATTGGTCCACAATCTACCCGATTCGATGTTCTAACAAAGCACCACCATCACGCTTATAAACCTCGTCAACTCTGCTATTGTTGTTGATTTCGTCGCGATGTCATGAATAATATGGATCCGTTTTAGCTCTAATACCAACTGGCATAGTGGGAATTCTCGACAAAATTCTAACAATACCAAAAACTGTTGAATCACACACGACTACCAGCAATTGACCTTTCAAAACCTGTTGAATTCTAAGATTACCAGGATTTATGCGACAATTACGTTGATACACAAAGAAACCGAAATTTGGAATGAAGGGGAAAAAATTTCTCATCAATATCAAAACTGTCTCAAACAATCAAATAAAAATGAATTTATACTGTTCAGAAAACCCTAAAATTAACAAAGATAGAAATTACAAAAAACTCAAAATTGTGAATAAAATAAATTCTAGGCCTCCAAAAATGCTTAAAACAGTATTTTTAGGCTCGAAATTGGGTTGTGACGAGTAACCCTAGTTGCACCTATAGATCTCTGAATAAACTTCGATTTGATATTTTACGGACCACGTGGTTCAACCCGAGTCAAGAGTTACGTACTCCGGAAGTTGGTCTGCGCGTGACACGATACATTTGTTCAAAGCTGTACCGTCCGCATCACATACCCTTCTCATTTATAATGGGTAAAAAAGTACCCACCAATAAAACTCATACCCATTTATGATGTTTTAAATCCACCCATCAAAACAAATACCCCTGGATATTTATATCTGTGGATATTTTTTTTCCATCCCTGTGTGCGATACAAACTCATTTGAAGGTTGGGTGTGATACAAATTCGTTTTGGGTTTACACCAAGACTGGGTTAGTGTTGTTTGTCTGGGCAAGTCTTGTACTTGTTGTTTCGAGCATTTCCTTAATGACAATCGTCTCATTAGGCTGGCTTTAATCCATGATTAATTTTTGATCACCAACAATGATTATTCATCGAGTAAGTATAATATAATATAATGGGATCTTTTTATAGGAAAATCTTTTCATTCAAAATCTTTGTAATAAAATAACCTATACATCCAATTTTTAATTATAACTGAAAGTTGCCTCCCAGCCTCTTTAAAAAAATTCTTGGTCTCGCTCCTTCTAATAGCAAGGGATCCTCTTGGGATGAACCAATTTAAGCACATTGTGTGACAATTTACTCTACTTATCCTATATGTGTCTAGGACCAAAGAATGTAACTCAATTGATCATAATATAAATATATATCATCTTTTTATATGAGATTCAACATTCAAAATTGTGCAAGTCAGTCTTTCCATTTAAAATTTCTAAACGTGTCTATTCGAATATTATAGTTCATGACACGTCATTTTATATAGAAAATGACACATATATTATTTGAAGTAATATTCTATAAACAACAAATAATCATTAAACATCTTCAAACTGAGAATAGTATACACATATTCAGCGGATAAAGTATTGTCACTTGCGAAAGTTTCCAAAGAAGACTAATATTATAATATCATGCATAATGCTGGTTCAAATAATCTATGGTGCATTATCCAACTAGTCCCTGCCAATATTCACACCTCATACGAACACACTTATTTTGTTTAATATCAATTATTGATTCTCATAATGTACTAACGTCGTTTAGTTTCTTTAAATGCATTTTTATTTTCTATCGACACAATTATGTCTATCAGATGAAACCCTTTTCATGAAATAAATTATTTCAAATCTATTAAGAGAAATGAACTATAAAGTCATGAGTCTGACTTAGTGAAGGGATCTTTGCATATATTATCAATAATCACTTTAACATTATTTTGATCTAAATTTGCCTACAAATTTATACGAAACAGTTTGATACTTCTAGAGTATTGAAGTGTAAGCACTCAGTTCACATCATTCAGAAAATAAAAAAAGTAATGAATTTTGCATATTCTAAGAGTATTCCAGGAGTATTGTAAAATTTTATCACGTAAAAGGAAAAATTTACGATATTCTAAGAATATCGTACTTCATCAGTGAAAAATTGACACAAAAAATGTTAATTTTCACTTAAACGAGTATTGCATTTTTAGGTGTAAGATAATTTTTTCACAGGTAAACGCGTATAGAAGTTGCTAATTTCTATAGGCTTCGTTAAGGATGCCCACAGAGAACATGTTAGGGACATGTGATTAATTAATTATCTAAAGCAAATGGCTTTTGGTCTCTTCTAATAGGAAAATAAAAAGTCAAAAAGGACACCTATAGCAATGGGGCAATTGCACCCAGTTATTGAAGAATTTGCTTGATGAGTGGACCGCACATATTCTGAAGTTCTTTTACAAATGCAAACTTTATAACATGGACACACTTCTTTTATTTCATTAAAAATAGAAGTATCAAATTAGAGAACATATTCTAAACTCTCTTTTAGAAAATTGTAGTTTTAATCACTTATACGTAGTTTTCATACCATATTGTATGTATAAATCCACCAGTTTGCAAAAGAAAATATTAATTTTTTTGTCAAAACAAAAGAAAATATAATTTAGATTACAATAACAAAAACAGAAAATTATTGATGCATTTTATTTTCAAGTTATTACAATCTACAAATGATAAGAAATGCTCAAACACAACTATTTCTCGTGATCTAACTCATTTTCTTAAGATTATAGTTATTGAGTGCGATATCAAGATAATTTGATATATGATATTCCTGTACAAGTATCATAATCTAATCTGTTTCCTAAAGCTTCATACGTAGAAAAAAAGTTTAATATTATCAAACACGTATTTCTTCAATGTACCATTACTTTTATTTTTTGGCTAAAAAATGGGAATGAAGGGTTGAGATGGAGGTTGACACTCACTCACTATGCTGAGATCCTCAACCATACTTGTGAGGAGTCTAAAACTCAAGGGGAATCGAATACGATAAAAAAATATCCCACATTTTCTCATAATGAACCCCAACAGGGAAGTAAAAGAAAATGTTCTCATAATAGAGAAGAATTATATAGGACACTCCCGTCAGCCAAGCCGTTAACTTAAACCATCGAGCCAGAGCATTTCTATAAATCAATATGCACGCAGCCCTAGGTGTATGTAATTTGCTGATACCATCATATCTCTCAGTCTATGTCTGTCTCCATCTGTCAAGAAAAACAACGCACGCACTTGCAGACCAACAACGCATTTCTATGAATGCGTGATTGTACGTCATGCGTGATTGTACGCACTTAAACCATTGAGCCAGAGCATTTCTATGTCTGAACCCAATTCCTTAATCTAATAATTTGCAGCCCAACAACGCTCCTATAGTTTTTCATTCATTTCATTCGGCTCTGAACCCAATTCCTTAATCTAATAATTTGCTGCAGTTGTTGCTTATTATATGAATGCGTGATTGTACGTCATGTATATAGCAGCCTCGTCCTCTGCCTCTGCGCTGCTTAAAGCTTCTTCTCCAAGGGCTAGGCTTTTCTCTCCGTATATTTGCTCTAGAATCTACACTGGCTCGTCTCCCGCGCATTCATCGCCTCCTTCTTTGACTAATAGCTGTAGATCTTTTACCTTCTCATCTGCGGTTCGGTCTCTTCGGTGCTCGGTCCCGCGTTGGAGTCACCGTGTTGATTGGCGGTCCCCTGTCAGTCTTCGCGCTCAGATCAGAGCTGTTGCTCCCGTCATCGAACGGTTTGAGAGGAAGATCGCTACCATGGGTACTGATGTTATACTCGAATATATTGGATTTTGAGCGTATTACTATTGTCATGATGTTTTCTTTAGATAATGAAGCTAATTTATGATCCTTATTGATTGTGATCATACTCCTGCTTAGAGCTGAAAAAGCATCATTTTTGTTTCATTTATACTCTGCTGAATATTTATATTGTGTGTGGTTGCTGAACAAGCTGAGGAAATGAGAAGAGAAAACTATAACATCCATTTTTTCATATTGTGAATGAGAAAAAAAGCTACATTGTCTGATTGTTTTACTTCCATTTCATCTTTTAGATCTAGCAGAATTGATTTCGTCATGAATTATAGCATTGCGGTAAAAAAACTTTTTATTCTCACCTTGTCCTGACTCTTCATCGCCTTGTTTTCAGCCTCGGAAAATCCTTTTAAGACAATCTTGACGAGTCTTCCCAAGCCTGGAGGCGGAGAATTCGGGAAGTTCTACAGCCTACCTGCGCTTAATGATCCAAGGATCGGTATTCTTCTACAACCTTCCGTACGATATGTTAAATAAGTTTAGTGCTATTGTAGACTTAGTATGAAGTTATTAAATGTAGAATGACAATTACATCGCTAATTGCGCAAAAGGCAGGGCATTTCTAGTATGAGTGTCAAATCATTGGTTGATTCTCTCTCAGTCTGCAATGGAAAAAATTGTCTATTATCAAAACTAATTACTCTTTCTTCTGCGCGTCCCAGATAAATTGCCTTACTCCGTAAGAATCCTTCTTGAATCTGCTATCCGTAACTGCGATAACTTCCAAGTCAAGAAGGAGGACGTGGAGAAAATTATTGATTGGGAGAATACATCCCCTAAGCAAGTTGAAATTGCCTTCAAACCTGCTCGTGTTCTCCTTCAGGTACATAAATACATAATCAGTTCTTTTTGCAACCTTGTTATGACATCACACATTATTTTTCAATTACTTCTATGCTGTTAGGATTTTACTGGAGTACCAGCTGTGGTTGACCTTGCTTGCATGCGAGATGCCATGAATAAACTTGGCAGTGATTCTAACAAGATCAACCCTTTGGTAAGTGACAATTGCTTCTTATCCCCTTCTACTGCTAAAATAGGAAATATCTATGTCAATGTGCACATTTAGGTACTTGCTAGCTACGCACTATTTTCTCCTTGTCAAATCAGTATCTTATTCTACTTCATCTGGTCTGCTGCAGGTCCCTGTAGATCTCGTCATTGATCATTCAGTTCAAGTAGATGTTGCAAAGTCAGAAAATGCAGTCCAGGCCAATATGGAGCTCGAATTTAAGAGAAACAAGGAGAGATTTGCTTTTCTAAAATGGGGGTCTACTGCATTCCGCAACATGCTTGTTGTTCCTCCTGGTTCTGGAATCGTGCATCAGGTAAAGTGGTATGGAAGCCGGGCCGAGAATGATCATTGTATTAGCACCTTTTCTTTTATGGTCATTCTAATGTAAATTAGTTTTATGTTGAATTGATTAGATGAGTTGAAACAGTAATCATTTGAAACAAACTTAAGGAAAATAATGATATTTCTGAAATCTCAATTTCCCTCGGGTCAACATGTTATGTAATTTTTGAAATTTCAGGTTAATCTAGAATATCTTGGACGCGTGGTCTTCAACACTGATGGCTTGCTCTACCCTGATAGTGTGGTTGGAACTGATTCACATACTACAATGATTGATGGGTTAGGAGTTGCTGGATGGGGTGTTGGAGGAATTGAGGCTGAGGCAGCAATGCTCGGGCAGGTATTTAAGTTCTGACGTTAAGTACTTGTCAATTTCTATGTCGTACAGATATTCTTGGAAATATCTTAATCAGAGTCTCTTGTATATTTTCTTCTAATGCCATGATCTTTTACGTTGACAGCCCATGAGTATGGTTTTGCCTGGTGTAGTTGGGTTCAAGTTATCAGGCAATTTACGCAATGGTGTCACTGCTACAGACTTGGTCTTAACAGTCACACAAATTCTAAGGAAGCATGGTGTTGTTGGAAAATTCGTTGAGTTCTATGGTAAATTTAATCTCTTGAACATGATTTTAATTTTGAGCATGCATGCTTCAGTGCCAACAGATGACCACATATTTTATCCGCCCGTAGGAGATGGAATGCGTGAGCTATCATTGGCTGACAGGGCTACGATTGCGAATATGTCTCCTGAATATGGTGCAACCATGGGTTTCTTCCCGGTAGATCATGTTACGCTGCAATATCTTAAATTAACTGGAAGAAGTGATGAAACTGTGAGTATCAGTACATTACATCAAGTTGCGTCCCATGTGGAGAGCTGTAACCCAACATATCTCATTCTTTATTGATTGCAGGTGGCAATGATTGAAGCATATCTCCGAGCAAACAAAATGTTTGTTGACTACACAGAGGTAAGTCTTCACTAAGCAAATAAAATGTTTTCTTCTTACCTAGAAAAGATGTTTTTTTATGTTTGCCATTGGATTGCCACATTTTCTTTTGAGATTTGACTGTAAACTATTTTCTTTTTATTCAGCCTCAAGAAGAAAAAGTGTACTCGTCTTATTTAGAATTGGACCTTGCAGATGTTGAGCCCTGTGTTTCAGGACCAAAGAGGTAAGTACTATCTTCTCAGACAGTCTTTTTAACAAACTTTGCTTGTACCTTGTAAGATGACTGTTTACCCCCTTTTTTGATAATCATGTGCATTCACAGACCTCATGACCGTGTGCCTTTAAAAGAAATGAAAGCTGATTGGCATGCTTGTCTCGATAACAAAGTTGGATTCAAGGTGAGTCTCGTGGTCCATTAGAATATGAACAGTAACTGGCCTAGATAATTGATCTGGTTGCTGGTTTATATTTCTTATCTGATTCTTTTTGCTTTAACATAGGGGTTTGCTATAACAAAAGAATCACAGGAAAAAGTGGTAAAGTTCACATTCCATGGACAGCCAGCAGAACTCAAGCATGGTAGTGTTGTAATTGCTGCAATTACAAGTTGCACAAACACGTCAAATCCTAGCGTGATGCTAGGGGCTGGTCTTGTAGCGAAAAAGGCATCTGAACTTGGTTTACAGGTAGGGATGACCTATAAATGACTTGAATCTTGAAGATCATACTACCTCGCACATCCTCCCCTTTCCTCTCACTCTCTGCAATCTGAGCTCAGTATTTTCAGCCTCTCCTCTGTAAGAATTTAAAATAAGCTTCTCCTAGATCATTTTGAATCAATTAAATAATTTTGAATCAGGTTAAGCCATGGGTGAAGACAAGTCTTGCTCCTGGTTCTGGGGTTGTTACAAAATATTTACTTCAGAGGTATACTGTTTTAATATTACAAGTATCTGGTACAGCAACTTCATTCAACAAACAAAAAGTAAAAGAAGTTCTTAATATGGTTTTGCTTGTCGTAGTGGACTTCAAAAATATTTAAATCAGCAGGGCTTCCATATAGTCGGATATGGTTGCACAACTTGTATCGGGAATTCAGGGGATTTGGATGAATCAGTTGCTTCTGCTATTTCGGAAAACGGTAAAGTGGTGACTTTCTTCATGATGAAGAATCTCTAAGTGATGAAAATGTATTTCGGCACGTAGCATTATACCTGTGAAATTAGTATTGCTCCATGCATAACTTCTCTATTTTCTTCACTTCCTTATTAACTGACGATCTACTCTTGCTGCTTACACATGCAGATCTTGTAGCAGCTGCTGTACTATCTGGAAACCGTAATTTTGAGGGTCGTGTTCATCCCTTGACTAGAGCAAATTACCTTGCTTCACCTCCTTTGGTGGTGGCATATGCCCTGGCTGGCACGGTATATCTTTAGTTATGATTTGACTCGCTATAAGTTTTTTTTTCTTTTTAAGTTACTCAGTATAAGTTATTGTAAATATGGATACTGACTCTAGTACATACTGTAGTTCCAATACTTTTATAAGATCTAAATGGATCAAGAACAGTCACAAGCATTCATTCATCCTAGTGCAAGGTTCCCCACAATTATTATACATTCTAAGCCTACATTAGTCCATGGGAAATCTTTCTATTAGCAAACTTCCTTTCTCGTTTTTTTCCTCCTTTTTATTTTAATCCCTCTTTTATCTCTCCTAAGGACAGAGTCTGGTGTAGTCTAGACCAGTTACTGCCTTTTTTATAGAATGATTTTATGGCTATATATTTGCTTTCTTGATACTAGCACTGTCAGAAATTTCAGTTCAATTGTTTTTGAAGGTTTCTGTAGTTTAACAAATAATAGATTATACGTTGTTTAATTGGTTTGTTGAGTGGGCAATACTTTGTCTTCAAGTTTGCATATTGTGGCTTTGCTATGATTGACTTAAAAAAGTTGCTGGCAAATGGAGTAAATAAATGAGATATGGTGTTGAACGAAGTTCAGGAAAAGGCTTGGTGCTCCGATTCCGGCCTTCTTTCAGTTTATCCTAACATAGTGAAGATTATTTATACAACATACTAGCTTTAGTTTGGTGAAAAAAATCTTGCGATGGCTACAGGCAGTTTCATATCTTACTTTTAATCTTATTCTTTATGAGCCGCACTTGCACTTTTTTTTCAATACTGAATCAGCATGAGATAACTTGTCACTTTCCAGGTGGATATTGACTTTGATAAGGAGCCAATTGGAACCGGAAAGGACGGCAACAGTGTTTATTTCAGGGACATCTGGCCTTCCACAGAGGAAATAGCAGAGGTAATAAATTCATTTTCCTATTTAAAATGTGTGGCAGGCACTATCATAATAACATAATTAAGAGATAAGTTAACTCTTAGTGACATTTCATTAGGTTGTTCAAGCCAGTGTGTTGCCTGATATGTTCAAAAGTACTTATAATGCTATTACACAAGGCAACCCCATGTGGAATCAGCTCTCAGTACCAGAAGCCACCTTGTACTCATGGGATCCTAATTCAACCTACATCCATGAACCTCCTTACTTCAAGAGCATGACCATGGATCCTCCCGGTGCACATGGTGTAAAGGATGCATATTGCTTGCTGAACTTTGGAGACTTTATCACTACAGATCACATTTCCCCTGCAGGAAGCATCCACAAGGACAGCCCAGCTGCAAAATATCTTCTTGAGAGAGGTGTGGATCGCAAAGATTTCAATTCCTATGGAAGTCGTCGTGGCAATGATGAAGTGATGGCGAGGGGAACTTTTGCTAATATTCGCCTAGTTAATAAGCTCGTGAAGGGTGAAGTGGGCCCCAAAACTGTTCACATTCCCACTGGAGAGAAACTCTCTGTGTTTGATGCAGCTGAGGTGAACATTCATATTACTTTCCACCCCTCTGCTATTTCTCACAACTTGATCTATAAAGTATAGGTGATGTAGGGACCTTTATTCAAGGATACACCCTACTAAAATATGTTCGGGTGACACATTCTCATAATTATAACCTATACTTAATATGGTTGACCTTTGATTGAGTGATTTGCTGTATGGTATGCATTTACTTCACTTTCTTAATACGGATTCATTTCAGTTGTGGTACCACTTAATAAACAAACACCTATGATGTGAATATCCCCCTTTTCTTTTGTGCCTCTTTGTGGACTCTACCTGACTAGATTTGATAAAAGTGCGTAACCAATTGTGAATATCCCCCCTTCTTTTTGTGCCTTTTTCAGAGGTACAAGACTGCTGGACAGGACACCATAGTACTCGCTGGATCTCAGTATGGAAGTGGAAGCTCGCGGGATTGGGCTGCCAAAGGTCCAATGTTATTGGTATGTCCCTCCATGCACACCTGCATTAAAATATTATTTGTTTTGTCTACATGCAATAGCCGCTCTCTCTTGTTATTTAATTTTGATATGTAACAGGGAGTCAAAGCAGTGATCGCAACGAGTTTTGAGAGAATTCATCGCAGTAATTTGGTGGGGATGGGTATCATCCCACTTTGTTTCAAGAATGGTGAGGATGCCGACACACTAGGATTGACTGGTCATGAACGCTATACGATTGACCTCCCAAGCAACGTAAGTGAAATAAGGCCTGGGCAAGATGTTACTGTCACAACTGACACTGGAAAATCTTTCACATGCTCAGTCCGCTTTGACACTGAGGTACTTCCCCCAATGTTCTCTCATTCTTTTATTCTCCTGGTCAATTATGACTGGCTTTACTGGTAACTAAACAACCTTCTTTCACATATGATAAATAAGTGAAAACTGGGTCGGAACTCGGAAGTAAGATAACACTACCAGATAAGTAAACAACCATCTGTTCTGCATAGTTTATAAAGCTGTACTTGTAACTGGTATTTTATTTTGGGCTGATTGTGGGATCAGTCCATCAATGCATTATGCATATTTTAGTCAATGACCTTTATTGTCAGACATAAAACGATGGCGTATCTGTCTACTTTCTCATGGCTGGGCGTATCTGTCTACTTTCTCATGGCTGGGCGTATCTGTCTACTTTCTCATGGCTGGGCGTCGTAACTGTGTACAAACCTTGTAGTGAACTCTTTTCCATTGGCTGATATGGTAATTCTGATTGGATTTGCAGGTGGAACTGGCTTATTTTGACCATGGAGGTATACTTCCATATGTGATTCGAAATCTCATCAAGCAATAGACAACTGAATATTGACTGACTAGCAACTTCTTTGTTTCTTCAATAAGAAATTATTTCTGGGACAAAAATCATTTTTTGATGTTGAGAGGGGGCAGGGGCATGTTTGTCTTCCAAGAATGATCCTAGGGAGGAATATTCATTCTTGTAATAATTAAAAATTATATAATTGTTTCACATAATTTCTTGTTCTTAATATATTTCTTTTACATGTAACTCTCCTATGAACAAGTTCATCATGATCATGGAATAGTTCGGCCAGAAAAAAGTAGGAAACTAATGGATTATTGAGCGCATTTAACAATGAATCACCTGTCTGAGATTGATAGACTCATTAAAGCTTGTCTTAAGCCTAAATAGGAGATTGCTCTCTACTATTACTTGATTATCATAACCTATAATTGAAAACAGTGAAAGGGAAATTGAGAAGTATATTTTGTCAAAAAAAGTAAGCATAGAATTAAGGAAATGAAATTATCAATTACATTGTAAGATCCAAACATGGCAGAATTGAGGTTTAAACCTCTGTTATCTAAGCCTTAAATGGAAGTAAGCTAAGAGAGCTAAAACAGTAAGAAAGAAAAGGGAGAAAAACTTTTCGTTCAATAATGGCAAACTTTTACGTTCTCCACACTTTATAATGAGCTAAGAAAAATTTGGTAACCAAGCCAATCATTACAGAGATGATTATCAAATCATTGAGAGCCATGTTAGAAAAGGAAGCAGCTCGTGAGAAATATTTCCTCTAACAGAAAGTGCTGACCAAGCCTAATGACTAGGCAGTGTGATTAAGCAAAGTTGCCCACGTGAGTAATGCTAGCTTGACTTGCTGACTGAGCTAGTATGGTTCACTTGAGCAATGGGCTGGTTCTAGACACTCTTAGCATTACTCTTGACATCTTCCCTCCCCTCAAGCTAAAGGTGATGGAATCACCTTTAGCTTGTCCTTGAGATAATGAAAAGCAGAACCAGATAGAGACTTAGTGAAGATGTTTACTACCTGTTCACTGGTTGGAATGTACTTGATGTGAAGTTGGTTGGTTAGCACCTTGTCCTTGACAAAGTGAATGTCTATTTCAATATGCTTGATGCGTGCATGGAAGACTAGATTGGAGGCAATGGAGGAAACTCCTTCATTATCACACCAAATGACATGAACTGAGGTTGAAACCAAGGACATTTCCTTCATGAGAGACTTGATTCAGAACAGATCAGAGGTAGTGTAAGCCAATGCTCTATATTCACTTTCAGTGCTACTCCTTGTAACAACATGTTACTTTTTTGAAGAGCATGAGAGAAGAGTTGGGCCAAGGTAAACATCATAACCACAAGTAGACCTCCTATCACCTCAGCAACTAGCCTAGTCTGCATTAAAGAAGGATTCCAAGGAGAGAGATGGAGCAGAATAAAGAGTGAGTTGTCTGATTGAGTTACCTTAAAACCTCTATGTAACAGAGTTCTTTTTAGTTTATCATACCAAGCTCTAGGGGCTTGCTTGTGCCCATAGAGTGCTTTATGAAGCTTGCACACATAATGAGGAAAAAACTGGTCAATGAAGCCTTCTGGCTAAGACATATCACATAATCTAAAATGGAACCATTGAGAAAGGAATTGTTGACATCCAATTGTCTAACTTGCCACTTATTGGTGATGGCAATGGTCAACACAAGTCTGACAGTGACAAGATTGATCACAGGGTTGAATGTCTCTGTAAAGTCCAGACTTAGAGTCTGGTGAAACCCTTTAACAACAAGTCTTGCCTTGTGGCTTTAAATGGAACCATAAGCATTATACTTCAGTCTGAAAACCCATTTATTCCTAATGATATTCATGTATAGTGTAGGGGTACCAAGGACCAAGTGTGACTGTGAATAAGAGCCTTACATCAGCTTGCATTGCATGTGTCCATAGGGGGTTTGCTAAGGCTTGTGTGACGGTAAAAGTATCTGTAGCAGAGGTAACAGAAAAGATTGCTGCATATGTTTTTGGTTTGTGGATGCTAGCCTTAGATCTTGTAACCATAGAATGAGTGTTTTGACAGATAGGCATAGTTGGTGGAGTTGGGGTGATTAATGGTGAGGTATGTATATGTGGTGAAGTTGTGAGAGCTACAGGTTGATCAAGATCAGTAGGCAAAGGCAAATTAGAAGGAGAAAGAACCATGTTACCTAAAGGAGAAGTAGGAGAAATGGAGTCATCAGATGCTGGTCTTGCATGAGAGAGAAGCTGCCCTGTTATCTGCAAAAGGAAAATATGGTATAGACTAAGAAGATATATGATGAGCAGTATGAGAAACATCAGCATAGAGGTGGGAAAACCTATTTTAAAAGGAAAACTGCACTTATCAAATGTCACATTATTGACAGTGAAATTTCTTCCTAATGGATATAAGGAAAGATATCCTTTATGTAGTGATGAATACCCTAAAAAATACAGAAAGTTGACCTGAAGGCTAGCTTATGGTTATCGTAGGGCCTTAGATGGGGAAAGCAAGCACAACCAAATGATTTTAGAAATTATTGTCAAGTTTATGATGGTGAAGCTTCTCATAAGGTGAGATATTGTGAAGAATAGGAGTTGACAGTTTGATTATGAGGTAAGTGGCTGTTTGGAAGGCATATCACCAATATCTTATGGGCATGGAGGCATGGCTAGAAATGTGAGACCAAGTTCAACAATGTGTTTGTGCTTCCTTTCAACTTTTCCATGTTGGTGATGTTTTTGAGGGCAAGGGTGCCTAGACCTGATACCATGGGCATTAAGAAACTGAGAGAAAGACTTGCACTCGCCCCCCAATCAGACTACAAACATTTGATAGATAACCCAATCTATTTCTCAACTAGAGCCTAAAAGAAGAGAAATGTTGTAAAATCTTTAAATTTGAGTTTTAAGGGTAAATCTAGGTAAACCTAGTATGGTCATCTATGAAATGGATGTAATATCAAACCAACTGGATGTAATAGGTGTTGGTTCCCAAAGGTCAGTATGGACAGGTTCTAGGGGTTGGGAGGTGACAGTACGGGACTCATGGGAGGTTGGGTGATTTAGCATATGACTGTTACCAATTTGACATGCATGGCAGATAATGAGGGGTTGAATGTTCAGATGTTGGTTAACATGCTTAGCAACTGATTGGTGACATGCTTGGATGAATGTCAACTTTATGGTGCCAAAGTACAGCATTTTTGTAAGTAGTAAAAGACTTAGCAAGTAAACATATGGAACAAATGCAACATAATTATTATTACATTTAGTTACTGAATTCAGTACTCTCTGAAGTTTTGTGAGACTCCAAGGAAAATGAGAAGTACAATCAACTATTTTGGAATGTAAACAAGCAGAAGAAGATAAACAATCATTAAAAAGGTAAAAATTGCATGTCATAACATCAACATGCTTCTTCTCAGGCATGATCAGCTCGTAAAGTCCATCCTTAAGCTTCCCTTTGAGCAAAAGGATCCCTGCGACTAGATCCTTCACAAAATAGTATTGTGAGTAGAATCCAACAAAGACAGGGTTATCAGCAGTAAGCTTAGACACACTTAGAAATTTTTAGAGATCTCATGCACTCTTAACACACATTTCAGATTCAAAGAATAAGAGGAAGAAGGGATAGAACTTTTACCAACATGTGTGACTTGAAGCTGCTTACCATCACCAACTGTGAGCTTGTCTGGTCCCTGATACTCACTATACAGACTCATGTTACCAGGTCTGAAGTTACATGGTGTGTTGCTCCACTGTCTGCACACCAAGAAGCATCTGAACCAACTTCTGAATTTGCTAGATAGGTAGAAGAATTGAAACCAGTATTGAAATTTGGACTGAACTGGTGCATTGGACTTGAGATATAACTCTGTCCAGAACTAAAATGAGCTTGAGGAGTTTTTTTATACAGAGCTTGAGGAGTTGGTTGATAAGTTTTGTCAAATCTGAACCAGCAGCGAGCAGCAATATGACATTGTTTACTATAAACTTATCATGTAACTCTTCCATTAGTCTTGCCTCCTCTTGTTCCTCTTTTGCCTTCTTTAAAGGTGTTCATTTGACCTCTTGCAAAAGGTCTGGGGCTATTCCATTGCTGGTTTGAACTATTTTTCCTGGCATAGTCATTAAAACTAGTTGTATTTTATGCCAGATTTGCGCAAGCCTTAAGAGTTGCATCTCTTTCCAGGTTTTGTTTCTCTAACCTAGACTCATGAATCAGGATTAGGGATTGAACCTCTTCAACATTGAGATTATCTGTTCTAGAAGTGATGTTAATAACAATTGGGTCATATTTTAGGGATAAGCCATTTAAGATATGAAGTATTAGGTCTTGTTCGCTTATGGGATCTCCTACAACAAGGAGAAGATCTCCAATGGTCCTCATGATGTCAAAATAGTCAGCTACTGCCTTGTTTTCTTTTCTGATGATATAGAGTTAGTTCTTGAGGCTCAACAACTTGGCTTTAGATCTGCTGATGTAAGTCCTTTCCAGTGCACACCACTGACCTTTAGAGGTCTCATATTGTAAAATAGACCCTAGGCTCTATCATTTATAGTAGACATCAACCATCTTAGTAAAAGTTGGTCATTTATTAACCAATGCATGAAATCTGGGTTTAGTGTTCCATAATCAAGGTAGTGAGTTGGTTTGGATAGTGCATTTAAGATGTAGTCACTCAAGCCATGATCAATAGTGGTTGGCACAAAAAGGGATTTCTAGAGTATATGGTTGTCTCTGTCTAATTTGATAGAGAGAGTGGATCTTAAGGTATCAATGCAAAAGGGTTTAGCTTTGTTGATGTTTTGGTTATGTGTTTTGAGTTTTGAGAGGGGTTTTCAGAGGTTTCCATTTTGTTTTCTATTGGAGCTTTGATGGCTCTGATACTAAATTGAGGTTCAGGCCTCTGTTATCTAAGCCTTTAATGGCTGTAAGCTAAAAGAGCTAAAACAATAAGAAAGAAAAGGGAGAGAAACTTTTCATTCAATAACGACAAACTTTTACATTCTTCACACTTCATAATGAGCTAAGAAAAATCTGATAACCAAGCCAATCATTACGGAGATGATTATCAAATCATTGAGAGCCAATCTGTTAGAAAAGGAAGAAGTAGCTCGTGAGGACTATTTCCTTTAATAGTAAGTGCTGACCAAGCATAATGACTAGGCAGTGTGATTAAGCAAATGGGCCTCAATCTTCATACTGACAGAGCTAGTATGGTTCACTTGAGCAGTGGGCTGCACAGTAGGCTTCAGAGTGGGCTGCTTCTGGAGACTCTTAGCATTACTCTTGACAGGCAGCCACTTGCATGAAGATTGAGGCCACTAATTTTTTTCAGACCCGGATCTTTAGAACAAAAGTGGATGACCCTTTTTAATATTTAATGATGAATGACCATTTTATTTTCTATATGTAATAATGGACTTTTGTAATTTAAGAAGTTTTAAAGTTAATTATAGAGTTATTGAGTTATTAGTTGTTTAGTCAATATATAGTCTTGGTTATTTGACTATACTTGCAGCTAATGCTTTTTAAGGGTAACTTTTATTAATTATTTTTATAATAGGATCGGCATTCTTACAAAAACTCTAGTTTTTTATTTTGTTTTTTTTCCAGCCTATTCCTAACAGAATTCTCTCTCATGTCATTGTATCTTGTGTCAGAATCACTTTCAAGTTTCTTATCGCTTTCCATTAGTGACATCCACATCTCCTGTCCCTTATCAATAGTAGTTGTTAATATTGAAGCAACTACTTTTTCCAATTATGCAGTTGAATCTGATCCACTTGTCCACTAACTACCGAGAATCTCATTTCCTAGTTTACCCACTTTCACACCCAGACATACATAGAATAAACTATAACAATGAAACATTGAATACTTAAACAACGTATGATTAATCTCAAGGTTTTTCTTTGAGTAGTCCAATCTCTTTGTTTTTATTGAATGATGATGAAGTCCTCTTAGAATTGACTCTATAAATTTATTTCATTGGCGTAGAAAGTTTTAGTTATCATTTATCATACAGTATCGGCATCTCTTACCAATTGAATGATAGCATTCGTATTAGTTAATAATTAACATTACATGATATTATAGCAATATATGCACATGCATCATCTTCCCTGCCCATGTTCTAACTTTGAAACATCTCTATGTTAAATACTTTTCAATATAAAAATCCGCGTTATCCCAACAACTTAAGTTTTTGAATAACCAACAGCTCAACTATTTTTATTAACAAAAGCAAAACACAAAGCAAGAACTCTACCGCTATTTGTTCAAAGTACAATATACAATCTTCATAACATTGATTTCTAGTTAAACATAAAGAAGGTACAGGAATGTGGTAACGCTATATCTCATACCAAATTTGGTTAACATTATGTTAGTAACCTTACATAAATTGCTAAAAAAGCTTAATTTTCCTCTGGAATGCTCTCTAAATCTGGCCTCCAGCTCCCATTTATGCTACAATCTTCATTTGTTGATTCAAAAACTTTCCTACTTCTCAACTTCAATGCGTCTATCAATTGCTCCACAGAAGAATACCCATAATATCCATCCTCCAAAATTTGCTTCAACTCTTTCTGGGTCATCACCAATCTAATCCTCACAACCCCACTTCTACAATCACCGTTTTTGCCTTCCTTTTCACAATTTTCTTCGTCTAGTTTAAACCTCACTACGTTTTTCTTGGATTTTGTAGGCGATGCTGCTGCTGATTCATTTGCTTCCTCCTCACCATGTCTTTCTCTGTCATCATTTTCTTCACCTAAATTGAATCTTACCACTTTCTTCTTTCTTAGTGGCAGCTCTGTTTGTACATCAGTAGGTTTGATTTCCATTAGAGGCTCATCATATTGCTCTTCTTGTGCCATCACTTTGTTACTTGTCAAGCAATTTCCCATGTTGTCAAATTGAATTAGATGACTATTTAGCTCGATTAATGAACTGGGTCAGAGAGAAATAGAGTAGAAATATAGCAGAGATAGAGATAGAGAGTAGAGAGAGATAGAATATGAGGAAAGAAGAGAGATTTATAAAGAAGGGGTGGAGGATAGGCACATGAAGGAACGCTAGATGCGGCGGGCATTTTGATTAAGAGAGAAATGAGATTCTCTGGCTTCGGATCAACACTTATTGTGTTTTCCTGTAAACAGGAAAAAATTAAAAAGAGGAATAAAAATTAGGAACTTAAATTTTTAAATCAAATTTGACATTTTTTACAAGTAAAATAACTAAGTTGATCTTTTGATTTAGAATTTTCCTCTGCACTTAGCGACCATTAGATTAGAATTAGGTCAAAATAATGCTAGACTCTAGCAGTTGTTAGTATTAACGTCGAAATACTAGACATAAATCTAACATAATTTTTTTGTTAAATCATGACCTAACATATTATAACTTAGTTCTTTTTCATATGAAAATATCACATTTCATTAAAAAAAGTGCCGGCTCTTAATTTTATTGTGCCTTCCTGAAGGGTTTTATCACCACAATTCCTCTTTGTAAATTATAATTTCTAATTTCTTTTTAACATTAGGGTAAACAATATAAATATTCCCTCTAGTTAGTATAAGGTTTAAAACTAGAGAAGACATACATATGATTAATGCAAATTATATGAGAGATTGTTGTAATTTATCCTTACTACTATTATAGCTTGTTTGGTTCGCACTATCTTTATTTGTAATCTTATTATAATACTCTTGTAATCAAATTATCATTTTTGTTTGAAGTAATCTTTAAATTAAGATGTAATCCTGATTTGCATGCAATCTTATTTGACAATTTTTTGAGGCAATTGAGTTTGCAACAGAGAATGGAAACAATCCTAATTTACAATGCAATTGTAATTCTAATATCACATAAAATTAAATACTATCATATTCTTATATAAAATAAAACAAAAGCCATTTTTTCACCCTATCTCACTCATTTTATTAATTTAATTAAAATAACTTTTTGAAGTTTAGTCTAGCATTATTAATTTATTTAAATATTAATAAATAATAATTACGTTTAATGTTAAAATTACATTTAAGTAACTTCTTGTCACTTACACAAATTTAACGTATACCAAACACACCAATTATAAATTGTCAAACATTATTTCATAAATTGTTATGCACAACAAAACATGATAATTATATTTTTCAGTAATTGAATTGTCATTAATTAAATTATCATTAATATTATATTCCACATACAGATGATCACATATCTTCCAATTAAATATATTTAAGATACAAATGTTCTACTTAATCAATCCAAAATATGATTAGCCTTTTTCCATATCAATAATCAGTCCACCTGGTGACCGACAAGGATTAGTGTGAAAAGCTAAAGGCTCTGTTCGATAGAATTACGCGCTTCACTTTATTCGTTAAGCCACCACATGATGAGACACTACCAAATTCGCCCTGTTGATTGGCTCCACATAAAATATAACTTTTTGGTTCAAGTGTACTCCATGATACTTTCTTGATCAAAATGTTGATTTTCTAATCAAACACTATTCAAACCTGTTTAGGTGTGGATTTCGAACCGGATCCAGATACATGAACGGTGAGTCATCTAATTATTGAAGAAGCTTTGGGAAAATGAAGTTCTAATGTGGAGGGAAAGATGAGTATTCTCAACGACCTAGACGGTGACAACCGTTGGTAAACACACCTCCGTGGAGTTGCCAATGAGGTACTCATTATAGTGCTAGCTATGATGATTTTTCATATGAAGCTTGGGGGGGGGGGGTAAATCCTATTTTATGATGACCAATAAGTGATTGCCAAGTGTATGTAGATGCCAACGAATAAAATGTTGCCACGTGTCTCTTGGTCCATCCTCAATGAAAGGGCAACGCGTCTAAAGCCTCTTGAGGAGGTCGTGGCGGCGAATCGACACAACGAACCTCATCATAATCCTACCAAGTCATATGCCTCCAATTCATTCACAAAACTGTAAGGGTCTGTCCAAGTCTTGCCACTTGACTTGAGGGTTATGGGTAGATAATCACTAGGGTCTGACTGGGGTGGGTGGACCCAACAAGTATGTTAGGAGCATGAATCAAACCCTTTCAAGGGTCATCCTTAATTTTTTTATGCAACTTAATTAGGTAAACTATTTATAGATTTAGTATTCAAACTACTTTGTTATTTATTTATTTATTTAATATTTAAATGGGTTTCTATATTTTAAGCATGATGAATTAGGTACGAACTCGTATTCTTATCGTCATGAAAATAGAACGTCATTCTCTCTATAATACTAATGGATGCAACGACATAAATTTCAAGATATAGAAGCATTGTTATTTTATTGGAATATTGAGTAAACTTGAATGCAATTCTGCAAGGCATCATATGTTATGAGCGTTCCCCGACTACAAGCAACATGGCGTCATGTGTTACACCGCGCAAAAAGGTTTACACGAGGAAAAGCCATTGGGGCCTGAGCCCCCAAATAGAGTAGCCTGACCTAGCCATGCAAGTTTCCAGGTAGCTCGAGCTGCATCGACCTGAGCAGAAGAAGAACAACAGTAATGAGGTCTGCTGAAAGAGCTCGGCTGGCCCTACGTTAGCATTATCATTACTCACCGAACGTGATACTCCACGTGGCATCCTCCTATTTGATCTAAACGCTGGCCGAGTCTAATCGTCATGATGAAGTGTCAGATCAGCCCCTAATCGGTCGTTTCATCCACGTTTGGCATGACCATGGGCATATTAGTATTTAATACATATCCCTTCACATCATCTCAGGGGACAAGGACATTAAATGTCACATCCAACTCATCATATCAAAGAGGAACTGCAACATCATTAAGACTTCTTCGACATGCTTCGTCCTTCAAGGATTCAGGTATACATACCCCTACCTACTCTAGAAGAAGGTAAGCTATTCTCCCCTTAGGAAAACTCTACCAAATTTTTACCAAGATACTGACTTAAGCATCAGAGGCCTTTAGCCAAGGAAACCACCCTCATGTTCTCTTCATACTTAGGGTTCTTTGTTTATTTTTTACAGATTCCCAGGCCAATAAGACTCTTAACCAAAAGAGGGAGCACATGTATTCTTACTATTGAGATTTTTGGCATCAATAGTTGGTGCCATTTGTGGGAATGACATCAAAACCGTTCCCCTCTCCAAAACACTTGAGACAAAAAATGAGCCTGGCATACTCGTCCCACTCCGAAGTAGTCCAGGATGAGAGTGGGGATCCACCCTCCTCCTCGTCGAGAGAAGAACTTCCTACTGATGTGACAATCACCCAACGAGAAAAGAAAGACTCAATGGCCTCACTCTCCAAAGTGGTCAAGAGACTGAGGAAAGACATGCTGGCCCTCACCAACATCGTGGTGGCCTCTTACCAACAAGGCCCTCCCTACCACCTACAGAAACAACCCCCAGCAGCAGAAAGACTCGTTGGCGAAGTCAGAGTCATCTCGTGATCAAGGGGCAAAGGAGGAGGACCACCGAGAAAGGGTAAGATGGTCTCTGATGTGAATGAATAGACCAAAGGTAAAGACGACTTCCCCACAAAAATCGTCAAAATGATGGAGTTGACTAACAACACCACGGAGAGCTCTAGGCATTGGATCGAGATACAAAAGCTCCAGATGCAAATAGAGGAGTTAAGGAAGGAGCATAGACAAACCGCTGGGACCTCTGTCGAGATGCTTCTAAGGAAAACCGAGTCTCCTTTCTCTGAAGAGATCCAACAGGCTAAAATCCCCCCAAAGTTAAAGATGCTCTCAATACCTCAATCACCCCCTATGTGGGACTAAAGACCCGTTTGAGTACTTGGAAACTTTAAAGGTCTAGATGAACTTACGCCATATTCTAGAGCCCTTGATGTGTAAGTTATTCTACTTGACGCTCAGCGGACCTACCCATAAATGGATAGGACAGATGAAGCCGGACTTCATTTACTCTTTCACCGAGCTTTCAAGGTTATTAGCGAGGCAATTCCTGGGAGACATAGAGCGAATGAGGTCAGTCTCCTACTTGATGACAATAAAGCAGTGACCGAGAGAGTCGCCTAGAGAGTACATGAATCTTTTCAACATGAAGTTCTTATAGGTTGACAATGTCAGTGAGTACACGATGGTAGATGCACTGAGAAGTGGAATCACTCACTCTAGGATGAGGTGGTCAATAGCCAAGTACGACTCCGTCTCCCTCATTGAGCTTCAGGCTAGGATTAAGATATACACAAGCACCGAAGAGGTGATTCAAGTCGAGAGGGTGTTGGAAAGGCCAAGCGGTCAGATTCCCCAAAAGGGAAAAAACCCACAAGAGGACAAGAGGAACCTCTGGCCCGACGCCTTCCAAGACCTTCTGACCCGACGCCTACTTCGTCTAAGAGTCGCCTGCCCCTCACCTGGCTAGCCAGTTCGTCACCTATACCCCCCTCACGGCCAGGTGGGATGACATATTCAACAACATAAGTAGGGTTGTAAATGGTTTAGTTTGACTCAGTTTAGAGGGTTTTATCAAACCGAATCGTAAATGCAGTTTTTCACAAACAGAAACTGAACCGAATCGTCTCAAGTGCAGGAACCAAACCAGACCGAACTGGCAAAAGTTCTGTTCAGTTTGGCTTGATTTTACAGTCTATACTGGCAAAGAAGAAAAGCAGAGTTCAATCCCAGAAAAAGGAATAAGTAAAAGATAACCCAATTTTTTTTGTTACAGAAATAAAAAGGCTGAGGGACAAGGGAAAAAGTCCATTAATGAAGAATCAACAGCCAATTCTAGACTTCCTTTTCGTAAAGTAAAAAGAAATTATTAAGGAATAAGTATGAGAAGAAAAGTTCCAGCTATAATAGTCTATTAAAAAAATCTTCTTCTTACTTGTAAATGAGAAAAGATGGACTATTCATGAATCAATGAAAAAAGTAGCACAGGAAAGAAAAACTCAGATTCATTATACAACCTTCATCTAAGCTCTTACAAACAATCATGAATCAACCTAATCCCAAATAAAAATTTAACCTAACATCACACGTCTTTGCAACAAAACTGGGAAAGCAATAGAAACTTAGATCTAACATCACGTAACATCATGAACCCTTGGCTTCAAGAAGATTCTCCACATTTTCCTCCTTTCTTGCGCGTTCCTCCATATTCTCAGATCTTTGACTCTAAAACTCTATGACTTAGATATAAAATGAAGAGCTCAGAATCAGAGAGAGAGAGAGATAGATAGATAGATAGATAGAGAGATTGAGTGAGACTAATAACATTGTTCACCTTAACTATTTAGGTTCTGTGCCGTTCGTGTTTTGTCGGTGAGTAGGCGAGAAAAGCAATACACTCCTTCATCACGAGCAGCATAGCAAAGCAGGCATCTCCATCATCATCGTGAGCAGTCGAGCAAAGCAGTCTTCTCTCATTTGTCGTCGTGAGCAAGTCACCTCTTCAGAGCAATCACCTTTTTCTTATGGAACCTTCGATTAATGTGGATTAGGTTTGTGACTTGTGAGGAGAAAGGGGAATATTAGGGCAACATTAAGATATATATAAGGTCATACAGATGCATGATGAGAAGAAGGACACCACGAAGTACTGCAGATACCACCAGGATTTCGAGCATAACACAGAGGGATGTTTCAACCTCCACGAATAAATTACGGCCCTAATCCAAAAGGGGAACCTTAAGGAGTTCATTGCTACCTGAAGAACCGCAGAGACGGCAGTCCCCTTAGGTAGGAAAGAAGGATTGAGAGACAACCTGAGCAAAAGTAAACCAACCACACATTCTCATACGAGAAATCAAGATGTTATTAAAAAACCTAGCATATCAGACTCCAACCAAAAAAGAAAGATGATAGCTCGAGAGACAGGACAACCGGTGGTCTTCAGCGTCCTCCCTCAACCACTCCACATGAAGGTAGATGAGGCGATCAAGTTTACTAAGGAAGACGCACACCAGATCCACCAACACCGATGCGCTAGTAATCTCCCCCATGATTTCCAATATCAAGGTTTGGAGGACCTTTATAGACGATGGAGGCTCGACTGACATCCTGAACTACTCTGCCTTCCTACAGATGAGACTTGACCCCAAACAGCTCCACCCGTGTTCTACTCCTTTAGTAGGATTAAGAGGATATGAGATTATCCCAAAGGGCGTGAAAGAGCTGGTCGAGTTTACGGTGGTAAGGTACAGTGAGGTGTACAACGCAATCCTTGGCAGACTTGTCATCCATAAATTCAAGGCTATTCCCTCCACGTACCATGGAATCATGAAGTTTCCTACCCCCACTGGTGTGGGACTGGTAAGAGGCGACCAAAAGACGTCGAGGGAATATTATGCAAAAACTCTCAAGTGGAAGGAGTCCACATCAATGGAGGAATTGATTAGAGTAGCTACTTCACCCATTAGGTAACAAAAAGGGAAAGAGAAGGAATCTATGTAATCGAGCGACAAATATTAATAAAAGTCACATTCTCCCATAGAGCAAGATTTAGGGTAAAGTGATGTCTGACTTGCATTCTAGCTCGTCAGATGAAAAGGAGCTCTAGTCAGAGCAGAAATACGTGGATAGACTCCATAAGAAAAAAAGTGATGTCTGGCTTGCATTCTAGCTCGCCAGACGGGAAAGTGAGCTCTAGTCTAAGTAGAAATGTCTGGCTAGACTCCAAAAGGAAAAACTGATGTCTGACTTACATTCTAGCTTGCCATGTGGGAACAAGAGCTCTAGTCAAAGAATAAATGCCGGGTATACTGCAACAGGAAAAAAATGATGTCTGGCTTGCATTCTAGCTCGCCAGATGGGGAAATGAACTCTAGTTATAGCAGAAATGCCTTGCTAGACTACACAAAAAAAGTGATGTCTGACTTGCATTCTAGCTTGCTAGATGGGAAAATGAGCTCCAGTCAGAGCAAAAATGCCTTGCTAGACTCCACAAAAAAAAGTGACGTCTGACTTGCATTTTAGCTCTCCAAATGGGAAAATGAGCTTTAGTTAGAGCAGAAATGCTTGGCTAGACTCCATAAAGAAAAAAGGATGTTTGACTTGAATTATAGCTTGCTAGATGGGAAAAGGAGCTCTAGTAAGAGTAGAAATAACTGGCTAGAATCCACGAGGAAAAAAGTGATGTTTGACATGCATTCTAGCTCGCAAGATGGGAAAACGAGCTCTAGTCAGAGCAAAAATACCTGGCTAGATTTCAAAATGAATAAATGATGTCTGGCTTGTATTCTAGCTCACCGAACAGGAAAAAGCACTAGCCCGAGCAGAGAGGTCTGATTAGATATTAAAGGAAAAGGAAGTCTCGCTCTCTCTAGCTCGTCAAACAAGAGAAGAATTTCGACTAGAGTAGGAGTACCTGGCTAAATGCCAAAATAGGAAAAAAGCCTGGTCGGCGCATCAGACCACCAAACGAAGAGAAGTTTGAAGCAGGTCCACCCGAACAGACCTTCCGTAAGGGGCAACACTCAAATAACTTCTTGAGGCCACGATGGACTATACGACCTGACATTCTTCAAAGGGGGAAACCCACAAGGAAATAATAAAGGTAACCGCACAATCCAGGTAAACATGCATTATTGCTTAAAACATTCATATAGAAGGAATGAAGAAAGATAAAAATTCCATTACGAACAAACCGAAACTCGACAATAGTAAGGCTTCAGTCACTAAGGCTCAATCAAAGTTTGAGGCCGAGGAATAACTTTAGGTCAAGGTTATAATAGAAGCAAGAAAGGTGACATAGCCATTAGAGAAAACACTTTCTCATTCAATGGAAAAGGATAAATTACAAGGGCAAGGAAAAAAGAAGATTACAAACAAAAGAGAAGGAAAAAATTACAAATAACATGAAAAGTAATAAGCTCAGGGGTTGTTGGAGCCTCGACAGCATCAACGATAAGGACCTGGGACGTCTTAGTGGTACCGGCAGCCTTGGCTTGCTCTGGTGGAGGGGGAAAGCTTTCCTCCTCAGGTTGACCCAAGGGTGAAGGAGGAGAGATGTCTGTGTCTAACTTCTCAACGGCATCAGCAACCCTGACTAGTTCTAGTGGTGGGGGATGGATCTCTTCCTCACGTTACCCTCGAGGTAAATAAGTAGAGACCTCTAGGTGCATCTCATCGGAAGCAGATGAGCTCGACGAACTGGGGAGACAGGTGGGGGCCTGGGCCTATCCAATCAGATAAGAGGAGGGCGTAGCATCCTGGCAGCTTTCTGTGCCTCACGACCACCGGGCACCATCAATTTCTCATAAGCCAAGCCGGAGGAATAGGCGGAGGGTCTGAAGGACATCTAAGAAAGCCCAAGTCCCACTTGAGATGAGTATCGAATACCCCATCCTGACAACTCTCATAGCCCAGAGCGAGCTCCGTGACAAGAGCCGCCTTAAATTCAGAAGACTCTTTGAAGTCCTCTATCCTTTTGGCATAGCCTTCAGTCCATCGGCTGGACCTTTCCTGCAACTGAGCCTCCGCCAAATCAAACTTTCTCTAAGCTTCCATTTCCTGATTCTTCGCCTGAGTTTGGGAGTGGATCTCACGAGAAAGCTTATCCTCCAGGACCCGAGTCTTGTCCCTCAATATTTTCTCTTGTTGTTGAAAATTGGAAACAACCTTCTCCCGATCGAACAACCAAGCCTCCAAGTCCCGACGAACACTGACAGCTCGGCTGGCCTCTTCTTTAACCTAACCTAACTCATTCTCAAGGCAAATGAACTCCCCCTCAAGGGCCTTAAGCCCCTCGACCTCTGTTTTGATCTTATCATAGGCGTCATGAAGAGAATTGAAATTTCTGGTCCCCTCAGCATGCAAAGCCTCCACCCAAGAAGAAGCTCGAGTAGCTTCTAGCACCTAATCCTCGAAGCGATCAAGATGCGACGGCATCACTACGTTAAAGGTCTGGATCTATAAAGAGGCATCAACTTAAGAACTAGATAAAACTTAAGGAATAAAAGAAGTGTTGAAAAGAATTAGTACTTACATCATGAATTTGCTCCATAAAGCCATCAGAAAGCCCCATTGAGAAGACTAATTCCCTTCTCGGATCAACGTGCTTGGACAAAAAATCTGATATCTTGCTACCTCATTCTGAGTCTGGGACTGGGTGTCATGGTGATCGGCCACCTCTGAAGACATCGAGACCTCACCATTGGCAGAATGAGACCTCTGTTGGCTAGAGCACAACACGACAGAATTGCGAACCTAAAGAGAGGACTTCTCAATATCTCAATTTGATATCTTGCTACCTCATGCTCGAGGCAGAACATGATGTTGAGGTGATCGAGCTGAGTCTTAGAAGCTCCCTAAGCACAGTTGGCCTATGGAGGACCTTGCCCTGACAAAGGAGGGATAAACTTATCCGGGAAATTCTCAACGGACTCAGGATGAGGCAGAGGAATGGGCTTTGGAAAAGCAAAGGAAGAGGAAGGTAGGAGAGGTGGAGCTGGTGGTAACGTCCTGGACACCTTAGGTTGAAGAATACAAGGATGAGATTCAAAGGGAATTATCTTCCCTTTTGATCCCTCCAATTTCTTGGCTTAGAGCTCCTCCGTCTTTTGAACCTTGGAGGCATCAAGCTCATTTCTCTTCTTCTTTGGGGAATGATCATCTCCAGCCATTCCTACACAGACGGAATTGTGTTACCATGGACTAAATAATAATAATAATAACAATGAGAGTAGGAGAATGATTGAGGATTAAACTCGTACGATCAAGAAAACTCTTAGGCCCTTCAGAATTTGAACTCCTCGAGCTAGAATCCTTCTAGTAGACCTCGACCTAAAGATTGATCGTAACATCCTATAGAGGATTCAAATACAAACCTGCTTGAAATAAAGGTTCATGCCTAACAAGGATGTCGAAAGCACAAGCCTCAATAGGAAGCTCGACTAGGAAAGAAATCTAGGACCGAAGGTGGGTTGGAAATCCTTCCGTCCTCTTCCTAATCATTATAAAGGAAACAATATAAGTTAGCGCCTGAAGTAAAGACAAGCAGGCCCCCTATGGAAGCGAGAGCTCACCTACAATCTCGAAGATCTGAGGGACCCAGTGCACCAGCTTCGAGTCACCAGAAAGACTACCCTAGAACCCTAAGATCATGAACCACTACCCTTCCATTCCCTATACATGGTCGAGATTCCACTAATGATCCCTTTCACCCCACTAGTACGCCTACTAATGAAGTACCAGCTCTGGTCGCGAGTGGGCACCCCTCTGACCTTGCTCTTAGGATGAGACTTCGAATGAAACATGAAGTCAAGTTCATCCGGTGTGAGGTCCTTGCCGTGATGCGATCTTTAATGCACCCAACAGTCGAACAGAGCCCTCTATGAGTTAGGTTGAATTTAGGCCAAAGTGATACATGTCATAGAAAGCCACTCCCTCGAGAAACGGGTGTAAGGGAAGCCTCAACCCACACTCTAGTAAGGCCAAATACATCCCAGTTCTCCCATACCGTTAGACACTTATCTTCTCACCCACATCCGACAGCCGTAGCTGAATATAGTCTGGGATATGATAAGCCCTCTAAATTGCACCTAAGTCATCCATAGGCAAGGATGAAGGATATTCATCAGCCCCCATCGGTCGGTGACCTCACTCGGACCAACATGGGTCCTAGAATTGACACGAGGTAAGTTACCTCGGTCGATGCATCAACACAACCCATCCAATATACAGACCTTGCGGAACCCCATACAAGATGAAAATTCAGAGGAAAGGCAAAACACAAGAATAAAAAAAAAGAGAAAAAAATCAAGGTGAAGGAAGAGCAACTTACAATAAAAAACTACGACGTCAAGGAGTAAGTGTTATAACAAGAGCGAGAAACTTTCAAGAAATCTTTTGAGACAACGAAACGGGAGAATGCAAGCCTAAATTAACGAAATTCATGATGAAATCCTGAGAGAAACCGGAAGGGAATGAAAAAAATAGAAGAAAGAAAATGAGAGATGACCTAAAGTAAAGAGAAGAGTTTCTAGGTTTGAAAGAACGAAGGAAGTTTTTGGAAAGGATCTCAGTATCTCACTAGGAGTAAAATGGTTGAAGGAAGGGAGGAAACCACCTATTTATGGGCCTTGGCCCATATGACGACCGGACAGTTACGTCGATCCAATGACCAAGAAAGTACCCATTCGCGGGAAAATGGAGCGAGCTCGGGCACTTAAGCGTCACTCACTAATGTATGAAGGTGACAGGATGCATCAAGGAGCCATGCATCGTGACTCTCGCTCTTCCCTTCACGCGCTCGCACGTCATCATTACCACCACCCCAAAGAATAGATGATTATAAAGTTTAAAAAGGTGAAGATATGATTGCACCAGGGAAAATCACGCCAAAGGACTGCCAAGTGGCTGATTCAATTAATCGTGGGTCATTCGGTCGAACGAGTTTTGAACACAAGTGAATATCAATCAAGAGAAACAAAGCCCTTAGCATCATTCTTCATGTAGTTAGCTCGGAGCATAAATATGAAAAAAGAGGTCTTCAGACCCGGGCATGCAGAACCCCCCAAATCTTCGACTGGGGGCAACTGTTATGGGCATTTCCCTTCTACGAGCTGTTGGTCATAGTGCCCTCAAAACATGTGTTTAGACATTTTTAATATGAAATTGTATTTTTCTTATCCTTGTTCTTTTGAATAATTGTTGAATAATTTTTATATAAATATCTAAAAATTCCATATTCATTAATGAGACTATGATCTAAGTACGACAGGATTAAGATCATAGATAATGACTAAAATAGTCCGTTACATATTAAAGTATGAAATCTATAATGAATAGTTGCTAGTAGGTTTACTAAGCATTATGAATGCATGTGATCTAGATCTGGATATTGATGTGGATAAGCATCTTAGTAAATGTACTTTACATAATTAGATTATATAGGACATGACCGATATTGATTTATATCTTTATTAACTTACCATTTATCATAAAGATTTAATACACATCAAAACTGTTGATCATATGTAGATCAATCTGAATCTTGAGTAGTCATGAACTCATATGCATTTTATTGGATCTTTTGATTCACTCGTTAAGGGTTGTTTGTAAAACAGGCTAGTGACTTTTATTTTGGAGATTCAGTGACATGGATGGCTCGGAACATGATCTTATAAGATTTAGAATCCAAGCTTTCCTAACGGATCGTATATTGGTTCCTTTAACTGTTACTTCTGAAACTGAATCGTTATTGAGCTCAAATTTATAATATGATTATAAATTATTCACTAGTGAATTAATGGTACTTAAATATCAATATGTATTTAGAAGGATAAAATGATAATTTTGACCAGCTCTAATTTACGAACAAATAATTGGAGAATATAATTACATGAAGTGATTATATCAATGGACTACACGAGAATATTTTGTAATTATTAAGAGTGCAATTCCATATTTATAGTGGAGTAATAATGGAATTAATAGATAAGATTATTTAATTAAAGAGTTATATTAATAATCTAATTTATTGGAGCTTAAAATTTTGGTTTCACAGTCCCCAAGTCACATCTATACTACACAATATAGGGTGTAAATATTTTTAGTTATGAGAAAATGATTAACTTGCATGGAAATTAATTTTTCTGGACAAATATATAGTTAAAGATAATTATATGTAATTAATTAATTAAATTATTTAATATAATTTTTAGAAATTACATTTAAATAAATTTATCGATTAATTTTGTGTTGATTGATAAGTGAGACAAAATATTTGATTTATGAAATTAAATAATATTAAATCATTATGAGAATGATGATTTTGTTTGTTTTTATATAATATGTTAATCAATAGATAAGATAAATGATTGTTAGATCAAATAAGTTAATTTTGAATAAACTGATATCTAGATATTTATCTAATTAAAATAAATTACCACGTGGCATATTGGACTGCCACATGTCAAGCATTGATTTTGAATCATACATTGACGTGGACTACTGTAGTACCGCGTGGCACACTGTAGTGCCTAACGTCACTACAGTAGTGCCGTGAGACACTATGGCTCTTCAAGGCACACTGCAGTGCCATGTGACACTACAATGTTGCTCAATTACAGTGGGTCCTACTGCAATGACATATTTGTAATTGATTTGTGTAAATCCTTAAAAAATCTTATGAGTCTTGACCTAGAAGATATATATTGATATTATTCTATTGGTCTCAGTGCTGCAACTGCAATCAATGTGCAATTGTGTGATTAAAGGTTAATAAAAAATCTCTGTGAGTTTTCTTAATTCTCTAAGAGTTTTGTCTCACAATAGTCATTCTACAAAATCTATAGATCTCACGTGTTGAGTACATCTAGAGATAAAAAAATATTTTTGATTTATTCTACGTGCTCACACATGTCCTAGTGTGTTTGAAGATTAGCTTGAAAGATCTTGGTGTGGATCTCACACTCTGTTGTTCATGATATTACAAGTTCATCGTTTGCAAGGACGCTTGATAGACTACAAGAGGTATAACTCATATCTTTGTATATCTTAGATTTAATGTATAGATATATAATGGATCTGATTCAAAAAAGTATTTTTCAATTAAAAAGTTTTCATCTTTGAGATCTACGACGATGTGATTGTTTATCATTTTATAATTTTTTAAAACACCACCACGCCTTCCGTCGCGCATCGTCGTAAATTTTAACAATTGGTATCAGAGCGGTCTTTATATATGTATACATTAAATGCTGTGTGTGTGTTTCTTGCATTATTTATTATATATGTTTATATTATGAATCAATGGATGGTTATGTTTTTTGAATGCATGCATGATGATGAATCATTGATTGTATGGTGATTTTTGGGTTAGGCTTTGTTTTTTTATTTTTCTTTAGATCTTGTGTAAGCCGATTGGAGTGTAGGAATTTTTGTATTTTTTATTTTGAATATCATGATGTAAAAATTTTGTACGCGAGAAGACGAAGAACAAGACTAACGATGAGAAGTAAAGAGAAATAGGAATTAAAATTTTTGGCACCGGCACCGACACCGACAAAGTGGTTGCCAGGACTGGTGCCGCTGGCTTTCCAGCGACAGAATCATCGTCAACAAATTCGGCGGCAGTGGCGCCGGCGAGGGCACCGCCGTGAGGGATACCAGTGCTTGGACCGCCGAAGGAGGTAAGGCGGAATCATTGTGATTGCCAGAGTATATCTTACAGATCCCTGATATCGTGTTGCCCTATCCCTACGATATTTCGTGAAAACCCTAATCCTATCATTTATATTTTAAATTTTGAATTTTGAATTTTTGAAATTTTAAAAGGATATTTATCCATTTTAATTTTTTGAAAATTAAAATTAATGAATTGATTGAGTTTGACCCAAGATTGATGAATTATCAAATTATTTTTTGACTAATCAATTTCAATTAATTTTAAAAGACAATTAATGGCTTAATTAGGAAAATAGTTTCTCCTAATTAAAAGGGGTTTTGATCAAAACTTAAAGATTATGAAGATGGACATCTGGTGGACAATGAGCTATTTTGGAAATATGTATTCTTATAGTCCTCTTTGTAATTATTTCAATTTTTCAAAAGTTGTAATTTAGAAACATCCAATTGTCACTCGATTCATCATTTATTTATTTATTTAAATAAAATTTTATTGATTTAATTGATAACATGACCATGTATTTTTCGATCACATGCCATACATGAAACTACTCACAGTTTTATTTAATCATGCATTTTCTCAATAGGAACATGATTGATCAGGACTCTCCTAATATGTTTATATGAATTACTTTGGGAAAGTAATTGCATATAAACTGCTATATTTTAATTAGTTAAATTTGATAATCACACAACTCTAAAGGTCTTAATAACCTTTAGGCTAACCAACTTTATTAAATGAGTGTTATTAAAGCTTGATCAATGTAATTAATTAGTTTGTTCTAGGTTCACCTAATTTTGACTTAGGCTATTTAGAAGGTTAAATGAACTTAGACCAATAAGATTAGATTAATAATTAATTTACATTCATAGGGTATTTTAACTAGTAGTTAATTTAGAATTAATTCATTAGTTAAATAAAGACACATTAATTATAAAATAGTGAGTGTGAGAATGTTGACATGTCAATGTAGCTTATGGTCTCAATTATTAGTACAACACCGTGAGATACAGAGAGGCAAGATGGCTTTATTTTCATCCCTCTAAGGAAGGTTTCGAACTGTATCAATATCAAAGTTGAACTTCTTAAGAAGATAGGACTAAGTGATGTAGTTTAGACGTGACCGACCCTAATGCGGCATAAGGTAATAAATTCTAAATCAAGTCATGGAATTTGAAATAATAAGTTACACTCACAAAATCACAATTAATATGTGAGTGGATAATTGTGACTTGACCAAATTAGCGATACCTCATTGTTAAAAGATAAAATATGAGATATTTTTAGTTTTAATTAATAATGATGAAAATGTCTCATAGACAATTTAAAATTAATCTCCCGACCCTAGGGCGGCACATTATTGTTAGATTGTCTTATCGTGGATTAGTAATTGTTAAGTTTATGTGTTTGATATGTTGCATTCATACATCGCCTTCACTTTTCAAATTTCTTGATATTTGTTTCAATTATATTACATGATGTATGTTTTATTTTTCAGTTATTATTATGTTTACCATGCATCATCTCATTCCTGCCTTTCTTGAACTCGAAAAACTCAATGGCGATAACATTATAAGATGAAAATCAAAATCAAATTTGATGATAAAAAATCAAATTTGATGATAATATGTGAGAACCACAAGTTTGTTCTTACTGAGAAATGTCATGAGGAGTCCGCTGCTAATGCCCCTAAGAATGTTAGGGACAAGTTTGATCCTTGGATTATGTCCAACAGCAAAGCTAAGTGCTACATGCTTGTGAGCATGAATGATGTTGTGAGAACCGAGCATGAAAGCATGGAATTTGCCTATGAGATTATGGAATCCTCACAGGCAATGTTTGGGCAGCAGTCTGATCAAAGTCGTCATACGGCTACTAGGAGCTACATGACTACTAAGATGAAGAAAGGTACTTCTGTGCGTGAACATGTTTTGAACATGATCAATATAATGCATGAGGTAGAAGTACATGAGGCTACCATTGATGAGAGAACTCAAGTCAACATTATACTTGAGTCGCTCACACCTTTTTCTGCGTTCACTACCATTGATGTTATGAACAAGTTGCAATTCAACAAAACTCCATTGTTGAATGAATTATAGATTTTTGGATCACTCAACAAGAGTATAACCAAAGAGGGCGAGGTAAATGTTGCTGAGCAAAAACCTTCTTCCACTATTCTTAATAGTAACAAAAGGAAGAAGAACAATGGTAAGAACAAAAGCCACCTAAAAGCCAAGAGAAACAAGTAAGATAACAACTCCAAAAAGAAAGAAACAATGGAAAATGTTTCCATTATGGAGTTGAAGGTTAATGGAAGAGAAACTGTGACAAGTATCTCTCCGAGCTGAAAAAGAAAGGTAAATGTGATTTACTTGTACTTGAAGCTTGTTTAGTGGAATATGATTTGTCATCCTGGATATTGGATTCAAGAGCCACTAACCATGTATGTTTTTCTTTGCAGATACTTGATTTATCAAGGTAACTGGTTGATGGCGAGGTGATAATGAGAGTCGGCGGTGGTGCGCTCGTGTCAGCAAAAGCATTAGGGACAGTCTGTTTAAACTTTGAAAATAAATTCCTTGTTTTGAACAACCTTTATTTTATTCCTGAGTTTTCAAGAAATTTGATTTCTTTATCGTTACTGCATGAACAATTATTTGATATTTCTTTTATTAATAATTAGTTTATTAAAGTAGTAAGTCTTAAAAGTAACAAACGATAAATAGTTTCTCATGATCATGACACGTATCTATGACATCTTAGGTTGGGACATATTAATCTAGATAGATTAAACATGCTAACAAAGCATGATGCTTTGAGAGAACTAAAATTTGAGACTCTTCTTGTTTATGAATCTTGTCTAGAGGGTCAATTACCAAAAGTCCATTCCCTCGAAAAGGGCCAAAGAGCCAACGTACCACTTGAGCTAGTACATAGTTATGTCTGTGGACTGATCAATGTACAAGCTAGAGGTGGATACGAGTATTTTGTCACATTTATTGACGATTACTCTAGATATGGTTTTACTTACCTACTGCATAGAAAGTCTGAAACTTTTGAAAAGTTTAAAGACTTCAAAACTGAAGCTGGAAAGAAATTAGGTAAGTCTTTGAAAACACTTTGATTAAATTGAGGTGGTGAATACTTGGATTTAGAATTGAAGGATTACCTGCAGGAGTATGACATTCTATCTCAACTCACAGTACCTGGAATGCCACAGAAAAATGGTGTTTCAGAAAAGAAGAAATCAAACTCTATTGGATATGCTTAGGTTGATGTTAAGCTACTCATCATTACCTAGCACATTCTGGGGATATGCACTTCAAACAGTATCCTACATTTTTAATGCAGTGCCTTCTAAGTCCGTAAGCAAGACACATTTAGAGTTATGAAATGGCTCCAAACCTAGTTTGCGTCATTTTTGTATGTGGGGGTGTCTAGTTCACGTTCTTAGATCCAAGACTGGAAAGTTAGACTCAATGTATAAAGTGTGTATATTTGTTGGCTATGTTCCAGAAACAACAGGTGGATACTTTTACAGTCACAAGGATCAAAATGTGATTGTATCGACAAATGTCACTGTCCTTGAACACGATTATATGGAAAATTACAAATCTCAGAGCAAAGTAGTTCTAAAAAAATTAGCATCCGATGAGGTCAGACCACATTCATCGTTAACTGATAAATGATAAACCACATAAATCACAGTTCCTGTCCAGGAAACCCCGATGCAACGTCGTAGTTGGAGGGTTGTAAGACAACCTATTCGTTATGAACTAGAGGCACCTGTCTTAGTGTCTGACACTGATAAGGACAATCCAATAAACTTTAAAGAGGGGATAGAATATCCTAAAAGGAGAAATGGCAAGATGACATGAACCAAGAAAAGAAATCGATGTATTCCAATTCTGTCTGGAAACTTATAGATCCACCTAAAGATGTCAGGCTTATTGAATGTAAATGGATCTTCAAGAAAAAAAGAGGTGTAGATGGGAAAGTATAGACTTTCAAGGTATGACTGGTAGCCAAAGGCTATACACAAAGGGAATGAGTTGATTATGAAGAGACGATCTCTTCCATTGTCATGCTAAAATCCATTCACATCCTTTTATCCATAGCCGCTAGTTTAGACTATAAAATTTGATAAATGGCTGTCAAGACAACTTTTCTGAATGATTCTCTTGAAGAAACATCTATATGATATAACCAGAAGAGTTCGTGAAAAATGGGCAATATCATAAAGTATTCAAGTTGCTTAAATCCATTTATGGATTCAAGCAAGGATCTAAATATTAGAATCTTACCTTTGATGAAATTATTAAATCATATGGTTTCGAGCAAAATATTGATGAAGCTTGTGTTTATATACATAAAAGATAAGATAGCGGTTTTCTTAGTTCTTTATGTAGACGATATTTTACTCAGTGGAAATGATGTAGAGAGTAGAGAAGTGGTTAGCTGGTAAATTTCAAATGAAATATTTAGGAGATGCGAGTTATGTTCTAGGCATCCAAATCTAAAGGGATAGAAAGAATAAGCTGTTGGCACTTTCTCAGACATCTTATATTGATAAAGTGCTGGAGAGTCTCTCCATAGAAAATTCCACGAAAGGTCAACTACCATCTAGACATGAAATTATCTTTTCCAAGGAGTAGTTTCCTAAGTCACCTCAGGTGGAAGATGATGTGAGAAAGGTTCCTTATGCTTCAGCTGTTGGTAGTATCATGTATGCAATGTTGTGTACGAGACCAGACATCTGTTATGCAGTAGGGATTGCTAGTCGTTATCAATCAAATCCTGGTTTAGAACATTGGATTGCAGTAAAGCAAATCTTAAGTATCTAACAGTCGAAAGTCGACCTTTGGATCAGTATTCATCCTAGGTGGAGGAGCTACAGTCTAGAGAAGTATTATACAATCCACTATTACAGAGTCCACTATGGAAGCCGAATATGTAGTCGATTGTGAAGCCGCAAAAGAAGCGGTATGACTCAGAAAGTTCTATACTGATATGAAAGTAGTTTCAGATATGGACAAGTCACTGATCCTGCACTGTGACAAGAGTGGGGCGCTAGCTAATTCCAAAGAACCAATGAATCACAAGAGGGGCAAGAACAATGAGAGGAAATGTCATATTGTAAAAGAGATCGTGCATCGAGGGGATGTGATTGTTATGAAGATAGAAATCAGAATCTCACTGATCCTTTTACCAAGACACTTCCTGTGAAGTCATTTGAGGGTCATGTACGCAATATGAGGTTGAGAGAGATGACACATTTGTTTTAGGACAATTGAGAGATTGTTGAGCGTAATGCCCTCAAAGCATGTGTTTAGACATTTTTAATATGAAATTAATGAAATTATATTTTTCTTATAATTGTTCTTTTGAATTATTGTTGAATCATTTGTATATAAATATATGAAAATTTCATATTCATTAAAGAGACTATGATCTTGTATAAGTACGAGATGATTAAAATCATATATAATGAATAAAATAATCCGCAACATATTAAAGTATGATATCTTTAATGAATGACTGCTAGTACAGTTCACTAAACATTATGGATACATGTGAGCTAGATCTGGATCATTGATGTGGATAGACATATTAGTGAATGCATTTTATATAATTAGAGTTTATAGGACATGATCAGTGTGGATCAATATCTTTATTAATTTACCATTTATCATAATGATTTAATACACATCAAAACTGATGATCATATGTAGATCAATCTCAATCATGAGTAGTCATAAACTCCTATGCATGTCTAGTGGATCTTTTGATTCACTCGTTAAAGTTTATTTGAAAACAGGATAATGAATTTTTAGAAATTTAGTGACATAGATGACTGAGAACATGATCTTACATGATTTGAAATCCAAGATTTCCTAACAAATAGTATATTGGCTCACTTAAGTGTTAGTTCTAGAACTAAACAGTTATTCAGCTCAAATTAATAATACGATTATAAATTGACCATTCACTAGTGAATTAATGGTACTTAAGGATCAATATGTAATTAGAAGGATAAAATGATAATTTTGACTAGCTTTAATTTATGAACCAATAATTGGAGGATAAAATTACATGAACTGATTATATCAATAGACTACACGAGAATACTCTGTAAATATATTTTGTAATTACTAATAGTACAATTCCATATTTATAATGGAGTAATAATACAATTAATAAATAAGATTATTTAACTAAAGAGTTTTATTAATAATTTGATTTATTGGATCTTAGAATTATGGGTATATGGTCCCCATGTCACCTCTATACTATATGGTATAGTGTGTAATTATTTCAGGTTATGAGAAAATGACTAACTTGCGATATGAATTAAATTTTATAGGGAAAATATACAATTATATGAAACTAATTAGTTAAGAATTAATTAACTAAATTATTTAATATAATTTTTGGAAATTATAATTAAATAAAAATATCGATTAATTTTGTGTTGATCGATAAGTGAGACAGAGTATTTGATTTATGAAATTAAATAATATTAATCATTATGAGATAATGATTTGATTTGGTTTATCTAATCTGTTAATTAACAGATAAGATAATTGATTATGAGATCATATAAGTTAATTTTGAATTAACTGATATTGATATATTTATCTAATTAAAATAAATAAAAAATTTGAAAAATTACCACGTGGCATATCGGACTGTCACATGTTAATATTCGATTTTGAATCAGAGCTTGACATGGGCTAATGTTGTGCCACGTGGTCATACAATGGACACATGACACACTATAGTGCCTCACAACACTACAGTGGTACCGTGAGTCATCAGTGGCGTAATTAATTTATTAATTTTTGTAAATCCCTAAAAATTCTGATGGGCCTTGACCTAGAAGATATATATTGATATTATTCTATTGGTTTCAGTGCTGCAACTGGAATCAGTGTGTAATTGTATGATTAAAAGTTAATAAAAAACTCTGTGAATTTTCTTAATTCTCGTAGAGTTTTGTCACACAATAGTCATTATCTAAAATCTCTAGTTCTCATGTGTTGAGTACATTTTGAGAAAAAAGTGTCTTTGATTTACTCTACATGCCTACACATGTCTTAATGCGTTTGAGGATTGTCTTGGAAGATCTTGGTGTGGATCTCGCAGTCTGTTGTTCGTGAGATTACAAGTTCATTGTTTGCAATGACGTTTAATAGACTACAAGATGTATATTCATATATTTGTATGTCTTAGATTTAATGTATAGATATATAATGGATCGACATGAAAAAATGTTTTTCAATTAAAAAGTTTTCATCTTTAGGATCTGCGATGATGCGATCGTTTATCGTTTTATAATTTTTTTTAAAATACCACCACGCTTTTCGCTGCGCGTTGTCTTAGATTTCAACACCAGCAACATGACACCACGTGTCACACTGCACAAAGAGGTTTACGCTCGGAAAATGCATTGTGGCTCGAGCCCTCAAATGGAGGAGGCTGACCTAGCTAGGCTAGTTTCCAGGTAGCTCGGGCTGTACCGACCTGTGCAGAAGAAGAACGACATGAATGAGGTCTGCTGAAAGAGCTCGGCTGGCCCTGTGTTAGCGTTATCACTACTCGCTGAAAGTGATACTCCACGTGGCGTCCTCCTATTTGACCCAAATGTCGACCGAGTCCAATTGTCATGATGAAGTGCAAATCAATCCCCAATCAATCGTTTCATTCACGTTTGGCTTGACCGGGGGCATATCAACATTTAATATGTATCCCTTCATATCAGCTTAAAGAGGAACCACCACATCATCAAGGCTTTTCCGACACGCTTCGTCCTCCAAGGCTTCAAGTATAAATGCCCCCACCTACTCTTGAAGAAGGTAAACTATTCTCCCATGAGGAAAACTCTACCAAATTTCTACCAGGACACTAACTTAGGCATCAGAGTTTCTTAGGTGAAGAAACCACACCCGGTTCTCTTCGTTATTTGAGTTCTTTATTTGTGTTTTGCAGATTCACATGCTAAGAAATTTCCAACCAAAAGACGGAGCACACATATTCTTACTTTTGAGATTTTCGGCATCAACATCATGATATTAGCATAAGACAGAGACGAGCTTATTTTATTATGGGATGTATATTTAAAAAATCATATAATTTTAGATGTTGTAAAAAATGAAGCCATCTTTACGTGTCAAAGCAGTTAATTGTTTTAAACTTTAAAAGCATATCCTCATATGGAGTTTTAGGACATTTTCCACAGTTTCTCACTTATTGTTGGCCGTGGCCCCCTCTCTCTTTTCATGTGAAACAAAACTTTATGTCCCTCATTTTACACTCCTGTGTTCCTCCATCCAATACATATAACTACGAACCCTTCTAAGCTTCTGTCTCCAAATTATATCTCATTCCAACGATCTGGATTTTTGGTCGTTTGAGGCAATACTAGATGGACAGTTATAAAGAATTGGACGTTCTTACATAATGAACGACTGCATCCCACAATCCATTTACATTTACAGTCCAAAATATATTATTTTGTGTTACTTATTTGATTGAAACGTTGAAAATAGACTAATAATACTTATGTCTCGTTACCTTGAAATTTACTAAAAGAATATATACATTCATGATTCAACGAACTAAACTGCAATTAGAAACTATAATTCTTTTTAAATATATAATGTGTAATTGTTCTTCAATGCAGCATTATTTTAATTGGAAAAAGCCAACGAGCGGCTGATAATAATACCGATTTTATGGAGGAGTGACTACGCTTCTGGCTACACACCGACTGGTATATTATAAATCTATTTGGTCGGACACGGTCTTCTATGAATATCCAATTCATCTTTTACTTTAGTTTTTTTTTTATCTAAATCATCTAATAATAATTATTTCTGGGTCCCTTTTTAACGTTGAGAATTTTTTCTCAACATTAGTATTGAGATTAATTCTAACTGTAGAATATGACTAGACAAATCTCAATTATTAAATTTTTTAATTTAATTTTCTTTAGAAACCAGTAGAATAAGTTGTCATCTCTTCCTTCATCTCTCCCCTTTCCCTTTTCCCCTTTCCTCTTCTTCGACTACAACCAAAACTTAGGGCACCCAAAATTGGCAAGCACGATTTCTCCTCCAACCTCCACCGCGAACTTCGAAAGCAAGCACGATTTCTTCTTCTTCTTCACCAATCTCAGGCTCTCTCTTTTCATCGTGGTGCTCTGTCTCCACCGTCGTCCGCCTCTCTCGCCGTTATTCAGATCTCTCTCTCTCTCCATCGTCTAGCTCTTTCTGTTGTCGAAGAGTTTTTGGTCATCTAGGGCACGCAATTTTCAACCACTGGGATTTCCCTACTCTCAACTCTTTTTGTCAAAGGTAATTTCTCCTCCTCTCTCGATCTCTTTCATTATTGTTGTGAACCCACTCCTTGTATCTTTAACTAACATCCATTTTTTTGGTCAATGCTTCTGTTGGTCTTTGAATAATTTGTGCAATTGATTCCTGAATCTGTAGTTTACCATAGAACGTCACAGCCACATAAAAGACAATGTGAGAATTATAAAAAGCTTTAAAATTTCAATTGTTATTTCTTCAAATTCAATAATGGTAAAACGAAAGGAACCCATTCTAGAAATTGAAGAAATGCTTCACAGGTTCACTAAGAAGAGAATTTGTACATGATGTTACAGTCCTTATACAAAATATGCTATTTTTAAGATCGTAATTTGAAATTCATAGCATAGAGTAAAAAGATTCAAATTTCTAATTCCTGAACTAATTTGCATCAGCTAATGTGTTCATGTCTCATTAATCGGTCAAGTGAATTCCTCAAACTTGGTAAAAGAACAACTGGCAAATGAAGGAAATTCAGCAGCATAAAAGTCCAAGTAGATATACTGTAAGCACGTAGAATGTTTATTATTTATAAACATTTTACCGCTTTGAATGTTTTATACTGATTTCTAGGGTTTTACTATTAGACTGTTTGACATTTGATTAAAGCTTGCTTGGAACGATTTCTAGAGCTTTTTTCCAATTCTGCCCCTTACTGTGTTTGAGACTATTGAATTTCCAATGTTGCACTTTCTGTTGATACAAAGTTGAACTTTGTCTTTTGTTAGTTTTGTCTAGAATTTGTGAGAGCAAAACCAATAAATGACTTGTTTCTGGGAAAGGTTGTTTCTAGGGATTTTGTTCTTTCCTAGTGTTTATTTTTTTTTTTCTGAGTTTTATTTTGTTTATTTGGTGAATGATGAGGGAAGAAAGGATCACATGGAAAGAAGAGAAAGTTAAACCCTAAACAATTGATTTATGCTTTGTTGACTGAAGTTTGATGATGATGTTTTTTATTGTCTGTTGATTATGGTTGAAAGTGTTTAGACTAAACTAATGTTCTTATATTTCCTCAGTCTTGGGAATTTTTTTATTGTTCTTAGTGATCTAAAATTAAATTTTTGTTTTGCTATGGTTTGGTATGAGATTTTCTTCTTGATGAAGATGCTTTTTAATGTCTGGGATTATGGTTGGTTTATAGGGTCTCACTTCTAGACTGTTCTTTTCAAACTCCCCTTCACTGAGTACAACAAACATGACTCTCTTGAATGCCTGTAGAAAATCTGGGTATGCACGTTCGATTGGGCATTTCGTTTGAGATGCCATGCACAAATAACATCAAATCTAATGTAGCATCCACAGTGTGTGTGATATGGCATTACCAGATCTTACTGTTGTTCTCTTTGTTTTGTTGTATTCCATTTTCTCAACAGAAACTCTGTATGTAGATTCTATCTTCCTATATCAAAAATTTCCTCAGAGCATTTTGAAGCTTCAGTTTCAAGTACTGAACATATGTTTGGACTTCCAATTTCTATTTTGCATTCCAACATCAATAGCATTGGCCTTTCCATAATAACAATGACCTGTTATTTTATTTTTTCATGCATATATAGTTTTTAGTAATGCTATACTATATTCTCCTAATAATTAGATTTAGATTTTGTTACTTCTATTATTTAATTTTCACTAAAAAAAGCTGACGATGGACTTTGAGATTTTTGGGATACCAAACTTCTCTAACTACTGAGGTGACAAGTTATTCTTGGGATACCGAGAATAACTCTAATAATATTTTGATTTAAAAAGATATAAGAATACAAAAAAAATAATTTTTTTCAATGGTCTTTGAACCACCCATTAAAAGTAATTTATTTTGTTCATTTCTATGATACAAAATGCATCAAATGGGACATTCAAAAATGAATCTCTTTAACCTTTTGCCTTAAAATAAAAAATTGGATAGCATTTGATTAAATTTGGTAACCATTTTATAATGGGTGTTGTGGGGTGCTAATACCTTCCCCACACACAAACGACTCCCAAACCAACTTTGAGTTTTCGTAGACCAAAAATTTTCATCTTAAAATTGGGTTACCAATCACACCCTAAAATGATTGGTGGCGACTCCAAATTTCTTTTTCCTTAAAAATGAATTTTTTAATCGCCACTCCGCGTCGCACGCACGTTGTGACAGCTTGGCGACTCCACTGGGAAGTTTGACAATTGGTCTAACCATATTTAGATCAATAGAGAGTCAAGCCAAAATTTCATCCTATGTTATCCTTTTGTATTGGTTCTTGTTTTGTTTATATGATTTATTAATTTTTTCGTGATTGTAGTTGTACATAAGTTTTTTTTACGAAGTATATTTTTTTACATAATTTTTACTTTCACACATACACACTAGCCCTATACCAGGGGTTTCCCTTTAGGATTAGCGAGAATGAGTAGTGGAATGCCTTCGTGGAATTGAGGTTCCCGTGCAGGCTCATGAAAGTTCTCACTCAGGTCGACCCTTTCGGGATACCGTTTGGGGGCCCCTGTTACTCTATTCAGATAACAGTGTGGACAACCTGGGAGCCTATTAAGAGATTTTTAGATCCCAACCACACATGTATTATGTTTTTAGAGCCCACATCATGACCAACGTTAGATTTCTGCTAAAATCATGATCAATTTTGTGCATGTATATATGTCTTGTGTCACTTAAACATGTCTTCTCTTCATTGTTTTGCTTCTAACTTCATCTTTCTGTTTTGCATACATGCATAATGCTGCGTAATGGGATTGTAAAGAAGTATTCAATTCATTCATATTTTAGAGACCATGACTCCCACTTCGAGTGTGATAGAAGATCAAGTTACGGTAGCCCAATGGTCAGAGGAATCGCAGAAACATAAAGGAGATTGTCTGAAAAAGGAAGACATTGTTCTTCTACCATCAATCACTAAGATAAACTTCTCACGCATTAACTTGGAGAGGTTGAAGAAAATATGGGAGGATTTTTCATCAGAGCAGAAAAGTTTGTTTGTCGGAAAATATGGTCACATAGCTTATCTATTGTACATTGTAGTCAACGCTCCTGTCCTTGAAGCTTTAATACATTTTTGGGACCCTCATTATAGATGTTTCACCTTCGGAATAATTGATCTTACTCCTACAATTGAAGAATATCAAGCACTACTGAATGTCCCGTTGCAAAATGCCGACAAAGTTTATAACTATGACAAAAAGCTCACGTTGAAGAGAGATTTGTCTAAGCTCTTGGGAACTGTCCATGCTTCTGAGATTGAGAAAATTTTGAAAATTAAAAGGGGGAATGAGTGTGTGTCGTTGGATTACCTCCTAGATCTCACCCAGAATTTCTTGAAGGAAGATAAAGGCATGACTCTTTATGCTCTGTGTATTTATGGCGTCGTGTTATTTCCAAAGATCCAAGGTTATATGGATGATAAAGTGATAAAAATGTTCCTTCAAGTCGAACATGGTGTTAACCCTGTTATCTCAATTCTCGCTAAGACTATCCGTTCTTTGAATCACATCCGAGTGTCTGGAAAAGGAAAGTTCATCGGCTCGTCAACTCTTTTGTGTATTTGGATTCTCAGCCATCTAAGATGTCCGCTAGTTTTCAAGTGTCCTCAAGTTAAGTTCTTAAGTCCATGGATGAAGACGAGGATCCCTATTGCAGAATTTAGAATGGCCAAATGGAATCCGCAGTTCCCAAAAAAAGGGGCTTGGCTCTCATACCTATCCAAGTTGAAAGATGAGAATGTTATTTAGAAAGCCCATTGGATGCCGTTAACACCAATGATCTACAGATGTGGTGATTTTCAATGGGTTCCACTCTCGGGACCATGGGGTTGTACTAGTTATGCTCCGCTAATGGCACTCCGTCAATTATACATGCGACAGTTTGTCCCCACCACGCATGCATTGAAGGATATTGAGGTTAGTTACGATTCTCAAGAAATTGAACTAAAACTACAGCAGCTGATTGGAGCTTGGAAAATAACAAAAAGGATGCGAAATGAAAAGAATCGCATGGACTGCACAAAGGAGTATGAAGCATGGCTTGAGAGTAGAAACAAAATAATTATTGCCTTACCAATTGAGGATGTACCATCAGCCTAATCACTGGAAGTTCATCAAAAGATTGCTAAAAAGGAGGAGCTAGATGAGTTATATGAGGAGCGTCAAAAAGTTCTAGCCCTTTTGGAAGAAAATAGACGACTAGCAGTCGAGGCGAATTTGTCTGAGAAACACAGAATCAAAGCTGAAGAACGACTCAAAAAGTTAAGAAATAAGGTTGAGGATCAGGCGTATCTCAAGCGGAAAAAATCAGAGTTGGGAACTGACACTCGCCAATTGGAAAAACTCAGAGTTGGGAACTGACACTCGCCAATAAGAACTTGCAAGGGGTAATCTACGAATAAGAGGATCAAATCGTAAAGTTAGAGAGGGAAAATAAACTGGTACGAGAAATTGTAGAAGAGGTGAAGGGAACTGTTGATAAGAAAAATGCGTACATCGTCGAGTTAGAAGAGCAATATGACGCCTTACGACGAATCGTTGATAATTTGCAAGTTGATTTAGAGAATCAGAAAGTTAAAAAGACTGAGTCAGCAAATGATTCTGAAGAATTATTGAAATTCATTGCAAGCCTTGAGCACCAAGTTAGAGCTTATCAGAACGTGGCGGAAAGGTTGGCAAGAAACAATGACGCTAATGTTGATATACTGAGATATGATTATCAGTTGCTACAACAAGAGTACAACTCGATTCGACAACGATCTGGGCAGGCTGTGGAATGGCTTAAAGGCATGGCTGTGAGAGCAGGCAATTTGGCAGAACAAGCTTCATTTTTGAAGAAAAATGTCTTGCCCATCCATCCTAATGGGGAGAACTTGTCTAAATATTTGGAAGAAGTCAACCGGGATTTGGGTCATTTTGGTCGTTTTGTATGAACTCATGTTATGAAGTAATGTAATTGGCTTCTACATACTCAAATGTAGTGGATGGCTCTACTAATTGAATGAAATTGATTACTTTAGATTTTTCACTTTGCGCAGTATCATTTCTCATGCATAAGTTTACTCTCATTATTTCTTCTTTTTATTAGCAAAAATCTACATCTCATTGCTTTATTTTTATTTTAAAGAAATTTTCCAAAGATAGCCCGACAACTTCGACATCCCTATCGAACTCGAGCTCAAGTTAGGGTCATGGACGAGCAAGAAAGAGAGAAATCACGAGAGGAAATGAAGGAAGAGATTAGGGAGCTAAAAGAGCAAATGGCTAAAGTCCTCGAACTCCTGGCCGCAAGTAAGGAAAATGCCTGTTTTGAAAATCCGCAAGGGGCTCAATCATCACAAAATCAACTGCCAAACGATACTCCACTTTACCCTCCTAGGTTCACTCCAACATATCAACGTCATCAGGTTGACTCGTTTCAGCACGCTTCACCACCAATCGATATCCAGCATCATCCATTTCCAAATGTCCAGGAAACAATGCAGACAGGGAAAACTGGGTACAACCCATCCGCGATGGCATGTGGTCACAACCAAGATTTCACTCCACAAGGCGAACTCGTTAATGAGACAATCATCATAATCGATGTTGATGACCCAAAGATGCATAAGCCTATTACCAAGCCAAGTGATGACCCATGATCGAAAGATAAATTGGACTTTCTGGAGGAGAGATTACATGCTATTGAAGGATCTGATGTATACGGTACCATTGATGCCACCCAATTATGTTTGGTCCCTGATGTGAACATCCCACATAAATTCAAACTACCTGAGTTTGAAAAATATGATGGTAGTACGTGCCCCAGAAGTCACCTTATTATGTACTGCAGAAAAATGGCTGCTTGTGCAAATGATGATAAGCTGCTGATTCATTTCTTTCAAGATAGCCTGATGGGAGCCGCATCTCGTTGGTATATCCAATTGGATAACCAACATATTCAGAGGTGGAAAGATCTAGCAGATGCTTTTTTAAGACAATATAAGTACAACATAGACATAGCCCCTGATCGTTTGGACTTACAAAGGATGGAGAAAAAACCTACAGAAGGCTTTAAAGAATATGCACAAAGGTGGAGGGAATTAGCTGCTCAGGTACACCCCCCATTGTCAGACAAGGAGATGGCTGGAATGTTTATTAACACCTTGAGACCTCCATTCTATGACAGAATGATTGGAAACGCTTCAAACAACTTCTCTGACATCATAGTGATCGGTGAAAGGATTGAGTATGGGATAAAGAATGGAAGAATTTTGGAAATTATATCAGATACATCGTCAGTAAAAAAGGGGCCCCCATTGAAGCGAAAAGAAGGGGATGTGCAGATGATCAATTCCGGGTACCCATCACAAGCTGTGAACCCGGGATCAGGATTTTCAAAGTATGGGGAAGGACCCAAGTCTACGACATCATACGTGGCTAATACCTCACAAATTCCGTACAATTATCACTCTCAACAATCAACATTTCAAAATAACCCAAGGCCCGGTTTCAGACCACCGGCCCACCAGCAAAATATTGGTCAGGCTGATCAGCCTCTGAGGGGAAATAGAAATAATCAACGTTTTATCCAATATGATCCAATCCCCATGTCATATACAGAACTCTTACCTCAATTGATACGGAATAATCAATTGGTGCCAATTCCTTATGAACCTCTACAACCACCATACCCAAGGTGGTATGATCCGACTGCTCGCTGTGAGTATCATGCTGGGGCAGTGGGACATTCGACTGAGAATTACACGGCATTAAAAGGTAGAGTACATGCACTGATCAAGGCTGGATGATTGAATTTCAAAAAGGCAAATGGGAATCCAGATATCAATTCCAAGCCTCTACCAAATCATTGGAATCTTGCCGTGAATGCAATTGAGGAATATTTTTCATATGGAAAGAGGGATGTGGAAGATGTGAGCACGTCAATGGAAACACTTTTCCATCTTCTTTCTAGAGTAGGGTACACCTACCCAACACGCTCAGAGGATGAGTGCGTTTCTAGGAAGCCTATGCATGACTTCGATTGTTTGTTTCATAAGAAGGTGACGGGGCATACAATTGAGGAGTGTGCTGATTTTAAAAAGGAAGTGCAAAAGTTGTTGGATGCAAAGATACTTACGATAAATCATAAAGGAGAAAGGGAATACCAAGAAGATGACTCTTTAGTCCTCATGATAACTAAAGAATCATCTGAAGTTAATGTTGAAATGTCGTCCTATATCCCAAAACCTCTCACAATACATTACGAGGAAAAGTCAACTCGCACCACTACGTCTTATGCTCCGATGCCTATCAACATTCAAATATCGGGTGCGTTCACTTACAAAGATTCAAGAGCAGTACCATGGATGTACGGATATGAGGTTATTACAAGCAATAATGACAAAACTCAAGAGCTAAATCCGTCTGACCTTGATCTCCCCATAACTAATATTTCAGGAGTAGGTGGGATGACGAGGAGTGGCAGATGCTACACGCCAGAAGTTTTGAAAACGGATAAAAGCGATGTGTTTGAAAGGAAAAGGAAAGGGAAGGCCAAAGAAGGCGACAATGGTCATGAATTTCAAGGAGAAATGCATGGCGGCCAAGTGATAGACCCAGATATAATAAGAGGTACGAAGAAAGAAAGAGCAGTGTCTGAAGAAGAAGTATGTGAATTTTTGAAGCTCATCAAGCAAAACGAGTATAAGGTGATTGAACAACTTAATCGGTTACCTGCTCGCATATCCTTACTGTCACTCTTTCTGAATTCTGAACCACATCGCCAAGCATTATTGAAGGTTTTGAATCAAGCATATGTCTGTCATGACATTACGGTGGAAAAGTTGAGTGGAATTGTGGGAAATATTACCGCACCGAATTTTATCACTTTCACTGATGATGAAATCCCGGCCGATGGTACTGGGCACACCAGAGCTTTACATATATCCATAAAATGTAGGGATTATATTGTTGCAAAAGTATTGATTAGAAGTGGGGGAATTTCATTCGAAGAACCGGTTATAGTAGAGCAGTACAACCTTGAAGATGATATCGCCGAGCTTTCAATATCCGCAATCCTGGGAAAATCATCAAGTTCAAGTACAGAGGACTTGGTTTCTCGATACGGTTCAGATCATGAACTTAACAATTGGGACGTCACCGAACTACCAATGCTTCTCGAGAATTTTCAAGAGTAATGTGTTCATGCCAAAATTCTAATGATTATACCCAATGCCTTAGGAATTTCATTGTTATGGGTCTATGTTCTCGTCTATTTCATGTCATCTTTTTGAAGGAAAATCTAAAAACTTGTTTCGTCTCCTTTTGCTAATGATAAATATAATTCCAGTTCTTTTTGTTTCTTCCTCTTATGTCTTCTTTTTCCATTTCTGAAATGTTGTCCATACTCATGCATTGTTTATTTTTTTTATTTTTATTTTTTCTTTCGCCTTCTTTCATCCAATAATCCGATTCAGGTTCGAGAACGGTGATTTTGAAATCAAGAGCAGAAGCAACAACTTTGACAATCCTATTCTTAGCGTAGAGTCAGGTGAAAGTGACGAGGATAATTTTGAACCATCTCCGGAAATGTTAAAAATGGTAGAGTTAGATGAAAAAATAACTCAACCATATCAAGAGTTAACGGAGGTGATAAATTTGGGATTGGAGGGAGAGACGAAAGAAGTCCAAAATTCACTTCTATGACAAGCCAAGGCCGCCGAGAATTAATTGACTTATTCAAAGAGTATATTGATGTCTTTGCATGGTCTTACCAAGATATGCCAGGTCTTGACACTGATATCGTAGTTCATCATTTGCCACTTATGCCCGAAATTAAACCAGTGCGACAAAAGTTAAGGAACATGAAACCAGACATGCTGGTACAGATCAAGGAAGAAGTTAAAAAGCAAGTAGATGCGGGTTTTTTAGAAGTAGCAAAATATCCTGAATGGGTTGCTAACATAGTCCCAGTGCTGAAGAAAAATGGGAAAGTAAAAGTGCGTCGATTATAGAGATTTAAATCGGGCAAGCCCCAAGGATAATTTTCCATTACCCCATATCGATGTCTTAGTAGATAACACTGCAGGACATTCAACCTTCTCTTTCATGGATGGTTTTTTGGGGTATAACCAAATCAAAATGGCTCCTGAAGACCGTGAAAAGATGACTTTTATAACTTTGTGGGGTACATTTTGTTATAAGGTTATGCCATTTGGTCTGAAGAATGCAGGGGCAACTTACCAGCGGGCAATTGTAACATTGTTTCATGATATGATGCATAAAGAAATCAAAGTGTACGTTGATGATATGATTGCCAAATCACGTCAAGGAGAAGATCATACGGTCACTCTATGAAAACTATTTAGATGGTTGAGAAAGTTCCAGTTAAAGCTTAACCCGACAAAATGTACATTCGCAACGTCTTCAGGGAAACTACTTGGTTTTGTCGTGAGCAAGGAAGGAATAAAAGTTGACCTTAATAAGGTTCGAGCCATCATTGATATGCCACCACCTCAAACTCAAAAGAAAGTTAGAGGTTTCTTGGGGAGATTAAATTACATAGCCCGTTTCATCTCACAGTTAACTGCAACTTGTGAACCTATCTTTAAACTTCTCCGCAAAAGTGATACAGAAGGATGGAATGATGATTGTCAAATTGCTTTTGAGAAGATCAAGCAATACTTGCAAAATCCACCTATAGTTGTTCCTCCAACTCCAGGGCGTCCACTCATTTTGTACCTTACAGTAACAGAAAAATCCATGGGTTGCGTACTTGGTCAGCATGACGCTTCTGGAAGGAAAGAACAAGCAATATACTATTTAAGCAAAAGGTTCACAAATTATGAGGCTAATTATTCGATGTTAGAGAAAACGTGTTGTGCATTGGCCTGGGTTGCTCATCGGCTTAGACAATACATGTTATACCACACCACTTGGTTAATTTCAAAGATGGACCCTATCAAGTATATCTTTGAAAAGCCCTCACTTTCTGGACGGATTGCTAAATGGCAAATGTTACTCACAGAATATGATATTGTCTATGTCACGAGGAAGTCAATAAAAGGAAGCGTACTTGCTGATTATCTGACAGATCAACCAATGCAAGATTATGAGCCTATGAAGTTTGATATCCCTGATGAGAGCGTTTCAGTCATATTCAAAAATGAAGAAGAATCTGCAGACCTAGAATTGTGGACAATGTTATTTGATGGTGCATCTAATGATGTAGGACATGGAATTGGGGCAATCCTCATATCACCTAAAGGAATTTTTTTCCATTCACGGAAAAACTATGCTTTGACTGTACAAATAATGTGGCAGAATATGAGGCATGTTCCATGGGAATTCTAGCAGCTTGTGATATGAAGATAAATAAGCTTCGAGTGTACGGAGATTCGCTATTGGTGATACGACAACTAAACGGAGAATGGGAAGCTAGAGACTCTAAGCTAATACCTTATAAAAACATGTCACTAAGTTAAGTCGAACTTTTGAAGTGATCTCATTTGACCATATACCTAGAGAGAATAATCAAATCGCAGATGCGCTGGCAACTCTAGCTTCCATGTTTGTTGCAGACTTTAAGGAAGAAGTTCAACCCATAAAAATTGAGAGGCGAGATTTTCCTGCTCACTGTATGAGCATTGAAGAAGAGCCAGACAAAAGACCTTGGTATTACGACATCAAACAGTATATAAAGAATGGAGAATATCCATCCAAGGCTTCTGAGAATGATAAACGCACTATTAGAAGATTGTCCATGGATTTCTTCTTGAATGGTGAAATACTCTACAAAAGAAACCATGATATGGTGCTCTTAAGATGTGTTGATGTAAGGGAAGCGAATCAAATCATAGAGGAGATTCATGAAGGAATTTGTGGAGTTCATGCTAATGGATATATGATGGCCAAATAAATCTTGAGAGCAGGATATTATTGGTTAACTCTAGAATCTGACTGCATTAAGTACGCTAGGAGATGTCATAAATGTTAAATTTATGCGGATAAAATTCACGTACCCGCATCCCCTTTACATGTAATGGTCGCGCCTTGGCCGTTCTCTATGTGGGGCATAGACATCATTGGTCCCATCACACCCAAAGCCTCTAATAGGCATCGCTTCATTTTGGTATCTATAGATTATTTTACCAAATGGGTGGAGGCAAGTTCTTATTCAAGTGTAACCAGAAGTGCGGTTGTTAAGTTTATTAAAAAGGAGATAATTTGTCGATATGGTCTACCTGGAAGGATCATCACAGATAATGGGACAAATTTAAATAACAAGATGATGAAAGAATTATGTGAGCAATTCAAAATTAAGCATCATAATCCGTCTCCTTATCGTCCGAAAATGAACGAAGCAGCGGAAGCAGCCAATAAGAACATAAAAAGGATCATAAAGAAGATGACGGAGGTTTATGAAGATTGGCATGAGATGCTCCCGTTTGCACTGCATGGGTACCGCACATCAGTCCGAACATCAACTGGGGCAACGCCTTCTCTTTGGTATATGGCATGGAAGCAGTCCTTCCAATTGAGGTGGAAATTCCCTCCCTCAGAGTCTTGATGGAGGTGAAATTAGAAGAAGCAGAGTGGGTACAGACATGATATAAGCAATTAATTTTCATCGAAGAAAAAAGATTGACTGCATTATGTAGAGGGCAATTATATCAAAGAAAAATGATGCACGCATATGACAAAAAATTGCGTCCCCGATGTTTCCGAGAAGGAGACTTGGTGTTAAAAAAGATACTCACATATCAAAAGGATCACTGAAGGAAGTGGACCCCAAATTATGAGGGACCTTTCATTGTCAAGAAGGCTTTCTCGGGAGGAGCTCTCATGCTAACAAACATGGATGGAGATGATTTACCGCACACGGTTAATTCTGATGCAGTCAAGAAGTACTTTGTTTGACCACTCTAAGTATGGGAAAATGAAGTTAAAAAAAATGCTAAAGCTGTCTCGAATACTGGAGAAATTCTTCTTACATTTTTTTCTTCTCTTTTCTTTTTCCAAACCATCGTTTGTAAACACTGTTCATCATCAATGAAGAGCCTTTTTTTTCTTCTTTCTTTCCCAGTTGACAAATACATATACTTCATCTTCTCTTTATTTCCATTATTTTTTATTTCTCTCAGTTCTAAGATATCATTAATTACTCTTGAAATAACTCAGAAGAATAAACTTGGTTAGTTGAAAGCTAATTGAAAAAAAAAATTGGAATTAAGAAAGGTGACCTGATTGTAAAGTAAAATCTAAAAAGTCAACACGAGGAAGGTCAATATGCGCATGACAAAGGCTAAAGCGAAATTGGAGGATTACCCAATTAGAAGTACAGAAGAGAAGCAGAGAGATTATTCACCACTGACATGGAGCCAAATACTGAGGGATAAACTAATAAATAAGGATATATCATTTTCCTAAAAATATGCTCGATACTTCATTGTGAGTCCATGATCCTAGGCCAAGTGATTGTTCTAAAGGGTGTTGGATATGGTTAAAAATCATCATATAATTTTCTTATAAAGGTTCACAATCATGCATAGCATGCACGCATTCAAAATCACTACTTTACATTTATGTTCAAGAATTACAATGCATAGACATACACCACATTAGTTTTTCTGACAAATTCAGGTGCATGAATCACTTAATGATATTCTTTCGAAATTCACACATGACCTTCTAGCATTTAAAGCATGCATTAATCTAGCTTTTGTTATCATGAGACCTGCATAAGTCAACTTCAACATCAATTAATGTGGTTGAATCGAATCCGAATTGAGTCGAGGTCGAACCCTGGTGTCAGCGTCGGGTCCATTTCCTTTTCAATTAATGTGGTTAAATCGAACCCGAATTGAGTTGAGGTTGAAGCCCAGTATCAGCGTCGGGTCCATTTCTTTTTTAATTAATGTGGTTAAATCGAACCCGAATTGATGTCGAGGTCGAAGCCCGGTGTCAGCGCCGGGTCCATTTGCTTTTCAATTAATGTGGTTAAATCGAACCCGAATTGAGTCGAGGTCGAAGCCTGCATCCACCCAGGTTCGTTTTCCTTTTCAAATATATTCGGTTAAATCGAACCCGACTTCGTCGCGGTCGAAGCCCAGTGTCAGCCCCGGGTCCATTTCCTTTTCAATTAATGTGGTTAAATCGAACCCGAATTGAGTCGAGGTCGAAGCCTGCATCCACCCAGGTTCATTTTTCTTTTCTAATATCTTCGGTTAAATCGAACCCGACTTCATCGCGGTCGAAGCCCGGTGTCAGCGCCTGGTCCATTTCAAATATATCAGTTAAATCGAACCCACATTGAGCGAAGTTGAAGCCTGTGTCTATCCAGGTCCATTTCGCTCCATCTCATAGAGCCTTATTTAGTAGAGATTTCTATTCCCTATTTCATATATTATTGTACCGATCAAAATACTTATCGACGCCTTTGTACACGTTCTGAGATCAGAAGCGTGCTCAAAGGGGGGCAGCTGTAGATACCGTATTTTATCCGGCCTAATACATGAAATATACATGTTTTATATTTTGGCTCTTATAATAATCCAAGACTATATGTATAATTTGAAAACTAATCCAATACTAAAATAAGAAAAGTGATCCAAAGACTAAAAAGTAAAAATTGAAAAAAAGGACTAAAAAATAAAAATTGAAAAAAAGACTAAAAGTAAAAAAGGCAAACCCTAATTTTGCCTATAAATAGGAATGAAGTCTTCACTTAAGGGGAGGTCTTTTGGGAGTAAAAAAAGGGAAGTCATTTTTTAGAGTGAGAAAGAGAGGGGTTGGAGTGAGAAAGAGAGGTGATTTTAGAGAGAGGAAGAGGTTCTACACTTCTATTATCTTCATCTTCTTCCATTTCTTCTTCTCAAGGTAGCTTAATTGTTTGGTACATTTGTTCATAATATATTTTGTTCATCTCTCTTCTTCATATGAATGTAGTTGATATCTTTTGTATTTTTTTATACATAAGTGGATTGTTCATTCTTTATCATTTCTCCTCATTTAAATCTTAACATTTTAATTTCACGCTTTGATAATTTCTTTACAAGTTGGATATTGAGATGTCTTTGTCATCAACTTAATTAATGAGGATGATGATAAAGCTTTTGAGGGGTGGAAAAATTAACCAAATGTGAATCAACCATTTTAATGGGTTGAAAGTGTACATTTGATGCAAAGACCCCTTAGGATAATTTTCTCACACATAACAATGCATAAAATAGAGAGTAAAACCTCTATATAAGATTATGCAAATATTTAAGTTGTGAAATTTTCAATTTTCCTACAAAGTCTTTTTTTTTTTTAAATAGTATGTTCATCATTTTGTGACACTTGTTTGAACTAATTATCATTCATGATCACCCCCTTTGCTATTTGATTAGCAATGACTAATGAGAGAAGGAAAGAAAAATGGCAATTAGTAGACTAAGTAGTCAAAAAAATAGACATATTTATGTTAAAGAAACATATTGTTTATATTTCATCATTTTTTTTAATTTATTTATTTAATAATAATATTATTATTACTATTGTATTATATTATAATATATAATATTAAAAAAAAACAAAAAGGGGTGCAACAGAGGAAAGTGTTCTTCTGTTGCAGCAATAGCTGCATTGCAGTTCTTGCTATATATATAAATTTTTTTTTTAATTTTTTTTCTTTCATTTATTACATAATATAGTCTTTTTACTTTATCCTTGCATTTTTTTGTATGTTTTATATAATCTCAACATTTTATGTTTTCTATAATTTGACATCCTATAACTTATCTCTATTCTTTTACTTCCATTTTGTTGTAATTATTAACATTAATTTCCTTTACATGTTTATTTATTTAGCATTCTTGCATCGTCATGCTTATAATGTAATTCTTGCATTATTCCCTTATTATTATAATTAATGTTCATGTATGTGTGGATTATAATTTTAATAATTAGATTTAGATTTTGTTACTTCTATTATTTAATTTTCACTAAAAAAAAGCCGACGATGGACTTTGAGATTTTTGGGATACCAAACTTCTCGAACTACTGAGGTGAGGAGTTATTCTTGGGATACCGAGAATAACTCTAATAATGTTTTGATTTAAAAAGATATAAGAATACATAAAAAAATAATATTTTTTCAATGGTCTTTGAACCACCCATTAAAAGTAATTTATTTTGTTCATTTCCATGATAAAAAATGCATCAAATGGGACATTCAAAAATGAATATCTTTAACTTTTTGCCTTAAAATAAAAAATTGGATAGCATTTGATTAAATTTGGTAACCATTTTATAATGGGTGTTGTGGGGTGTTAATACCTTCCCCACACGCAAACGACTCTCGAACCAACTTTGAATTTTCGTAGACCAAAAATTTTCATCTTAAAATTAGGTGACCAATCACACCCTAAAATGATTGGTGGCGACTCCAAATTTCTTTTTTTCTTAAAAATGAATTTTTTAATCGTCACTCCGCGTCGCAAGCACGTTGCGACAGTTATTTCTAAGTTAGATGTGAGTTTTTTGCAAAAAAATTTATTCTTCTCTTTAGTTTATGACAATGTAATATGATGGTCTGGTCTGTTCTAAATTTTGTTTTGGATTTTGATTTCATTCAATTATAAAAGTTCATCATTACTTTTTTCAGGTGAAACCTCCTGATTATCGGTCATCAATAGGGAAGACTTGTCAGCATTTACAAAGTTGCTAGTCATTTACTTCTGGATTTTAAACTCGTATAAGAATTTATTTCTCAATATCATTAGCTTGTATACTAGTTTCTCATGTTTTGCCACTTCCATGTTTCTATATAGAATATTATAGTTGGAAGTAGATATTACTTGAGGTTAGTCTACTTTCATAGAAACAATATTAATTTTAGATGTATGTTTGTTATTAGATGAATACATAATGTACATGTTATCATTTTCCTATAATATTATGTACATGTTATCTTTCAAGCAATTAAATAAAAGAGAAAGTCCTACTTTAGAGAGAACTACATGATCAACGTCATTTTTATACATGATTATAGAGACTTTGACATATATAGAGTTTTTAACTAGCTTACCTACGTGGTGGAAATTTACTAATATGATTCTTTTAACATGATAAATTGTGAAAAAACTTGGAGAATAGCATGTTGCAACTAGATCAACTAAGTTTCTTGCATTCTTTAAATTCTTTACACATCATGTTTATCATTTATTAAGATTGTTGATATATGTAACTTCTAATTAATTCGTTATCTGAAATAGTCATTGAATAAAACTGATTAATAACATAATAGGGGCAGATGCATACAAGAACATAACATTGGTATATCATTTTAGCATTCTTACTAGATGATGTCCAATCCATTATAAATTAGTATCATGGATAATCATGATATGAAAACATAGTAACATATATTTCAGATGGTTAACACAAATGTCAACGTGAAGAAAGCACAAAATGGTTTCTTTGTATACTTGTAAGTAATTAATGAGATCATCAATTTAATGTTACACATTTTCATATAAATTATTGGAATGTTAATGTGGTTGTTTAAAACTAAAACAGTGTGAAAGAATGCGCTAAAATGAGGGTGGTAGGTGAAAAGATTAGTAGTCATGAAGTAAGTATATTATAACATGGAATTTATAATTTTTTATTGTAAATGAAGTGAGTTTGTGATATGTAGACACGAAAATATCTAGCTTTGAAGTGGAATAGTATGACGAAGGAAGCGAAACTCAATTATTTAAAGCAAAATGAAATCCATGCCATTGAAAGCGGAGTGGAACAACCCGATCCTAGTTATCCGAGAAGGCATGCCTTTAAAAATAAGTTGCTCACACACTATACACCCGAGAATTTTACGGATCTTGTTGTAAATTTTGATGAGTTGAAGAGGAGTGCAGTTGTGGACATGTCCTAAATTTTAAGTGCACATGTGATTGCTCTTCAGACAGAGTCCAGCTCTATGTGGGCGGCTCTCCAGGTGGAGTCTAACTCCACGTGGGAAGAAATTTCACAATTAGTGGACGTGTAGAGAACAATGATGACCTTCCAAGAGCAGATGTGCACAACTTTGGCGAGTCTTTTTCCACGCTACACTGGTAAGTCTGGATCCCAAGACGATGAGCCATGCGTCACCCCGATTGAAGGTAAAAATGAGGAGGTTTTGTTGAGGATATGAGTCCCTCCCGCGAAGAAGAGCTACTGATCTCTTCATCACCTTTATAAAAAGGGGATAATGATGAAAGATGCATCCAGCTGGATGCTTCAGGCAGTGCATTCACTAACCTTCTATTGATCAGGAAACCATCTATGACTGAACGTCTAAATGACGTCAAAAGATATTATTCTATTTATTCGTATTTCATCTTATATATAACGTGTATAATTTGACTATTACTCTAACACCTTACCTAGTGCTGTGTTTTGGTAGGGCAAACAAGTCTTGGCCAAGTTTACCGAAAGCCAATTTTGGATGCAGTTGCGCAGCTCTCGGGAGAGGAGAGATGGTCCTCTACTCAGTTTACCTTATTGGAAGGGTCAACTGACCACTAAATGCAACAAGAAGGTATTTAAAGTGGGTCCGTACATGTTACAGGACCAACTAGAAGTGAAAGATGAGCATTTAGTGGAGTATACTTTTAAGAAAAGATTAGATGATAGGTAGTAGTCACACTAATCTAACAAAATTTGACACACCATCATGGCCATATTTTGATCAAGTTTGTCTTTTATTTTTCTTTTGTAGTGAGATTCTCATTAAACATTCTGGCCTCCATGCTAAACGGATAGACCTAAAGACTCTCAGTCTAGAAAATTGGTTGGGCTCGGACCTTAGAGACTTGTTTGTCAGCATTTTGACCTTGGAGGCTCGTCGCGCTTCGATGAGCAATTGATTCTGGTTTCTTTCCATGTTCTTTTTGTGAGTATCTACTACTCAGTATCATCATTATATTAGGTTTGTATGCACATTGTGTATTATGTTTTTTGTGCACTGTAGAGTCAATGTGTTTCAAAACTAGTAGAGCTTTCTAATTTTGTAAGGAAACACAAGATCGTGGATAGATACGCGCCAACGCTTGAGCTAAAAACAAAGGTAAAAAAATTAATGTAGTTAAGATATTAAATGTTGAATTAGTATAATTGTGTAAATGTATTGTGTAATCTAGATCTGTATTCTGGTACACGATGGTCGAGATAATTGATTTATGGCCAAGATCTCCATTATGGATGAGGAAGTCACTGTATGGGGCACCTTCCCAGATGGCCGACTGAACGTGGGACAGACCAAAAATGTAAAAAAGATTATATGTTCTAACCTCTCATCATGACTTATAATTTTTTTATAGCATGTGTGATTTTGACATTGATTACCTTCTTATATTTTGTGAATGAAATTATAGTTAAAAGGTATGGACTTGATATTTGGGCCTAAGCTCATAATTTTGTTGCCCCTGCCAACAACCTTCTCTTCATTCAAATTTTCAAGGCCGCCCCAAGTGGTCACTCAATCAAATGAGAAAGTTCACTGATCGCGATTTTGATTGAGCTTTCTTCACCCTTTAATGATGCACTTATTATTACGTTTGCATGAATGATTGTGGTGTATGAGTCTTGAGATATATGGATGACATCAGGGCAGAAATTATTCGTGACTGTCGTTCCTAGGTAATTTGTCAGAAATTGTTTTTTTTTGTGTTAAACTTGAGAGCTTTGTTTTTTGTTTATTATAGTTTTGGGTTCCTTTAGTTTCATAATTAAGAATTTTCTGATTGTTTTAGATTTTCTCATTTTTGGTTGTCATTACTTATTATTTGTTAGGGTTCCTTTAGTTATGTAATTGGGATTTTTCTTATTGTTCTGGACTTGCTCGTTTGTGGCTATCAGTATTGAATTTGTTAAGGTGTATGATAGTTGTGGTGAATATTCAAGCCTTAGAGCATCCCGTTTTCTATTTGGTTTTAGTTGGGTACTTTTAATTATGTAATTGAGATTTTTCTGATTGTTGTAGATTTGCTCATTTGTGGCTATCAGTATTGAATTTGTTGAGGTGTATGATAGTTTGGTGAATGTTCAAACCTTACAGCATTGTTTTCTGTTTTGTTTAGTCTGGAGTTAGGGTTTTTTTAGTTATATAATTGAGAGTTTTTTTATTGTTTTGGATTTGCTCGTTTATGGTTGTCGTTGTTGAATTTGTCAAGGTGTATCGAATTTTGTTGAATATTGAAAATATTTTTACAGGAGTATAAATCACACGATCTTTGATGTAATATTTTGGTGAAGATCCTCAACCATTCTTGGAACATCTCGTATGATAGATACATGATAGCGCTGATCGATTTTATAATAGGAACTCATCTATCTCGGAGACCCGGCTACCACTGAAGATGAGTCCTACTTTAAAGAAAAGGCTTGAGAAGAGAAAAAAAATGAAGGGATAAATAATTTTGAATTACAATATTGTGTCCTATTTTTTTATGTTCTTGTTCAATCACTCGCCCATTTTCCATTTTTGAAAAATTTGGTGAGCTAGAGGTTATCGAAGAAAATAATAATGACAATGCAATAAATTTTGAGGCAGATTCAAGAGGGATATCTTCGTATGCTTTGAAATTTATTGCTCTGTCATTATGTCTTCTTCAATAAACTCTAGCTCATCAAATTTATCAAAAATGTCAAATGGGTGAGTTTGGATAGAATTAGGATCATAGGCTCGCCTTGGCCGAGCATCCCTCTAAGTAGATATTATTGTGTCATCTTTTATATATGATTATTGTGTATAGTGAAGATAAATAGATTTCTATAAGTTATTAGATACAAAGATGATAAACAGATTTTGTATATTATTTGTGTACAAGGATGATACACAGATTTTGTATATTATTATGTTTAAGGATGATAAACAAATTTTGTATATTATTGTGTACAACTATAAATAAATGAGTTTTTTTTGTAAGTTATCATGTACAATGATGATAAATTGATGTTGCAGAATTATTTTGTACAGTTATAAATTAGCAAATTTTACAGAATTATTGTGTACTGTTATAAATAAGCACGTTTAAAAATATTCATATATGAACATTAAAAAAACTATAAAAGCAAGTTAATACCAAAATGCACATTTACTATGGTGGGGGATACAAAAATTCATATTAGTATGGGATGTTTGTGTTGTACATAGGGTACCCACCTTGTGTGTTGAATGGTGGTGGGTATGCAGATGGGTCAAATGGGTACATACCTTGCACATTGAATGTGTACGCACCTTGCACATTGAATGATGATGCACCTTGTCCGAAGACCCCTGTCGCATGTGCACCTTGCACGTTAGATGGTGCTAGATCATCATTATTATTGTCCAACATCGTGGCATGCACATCGCTCAGTAATTGTGGACATGTTTGTTTAGTATGTCCAATGTTTTTACAATGGTCACATCGACGGGTGGTTGGTCGTGCTTTACTCGAGCTAGCACCTTGGCTGCCATTCATCTTCATGATTTCCGAGTCTTCAACGGGGCCTCTTTTAATCTCTATACCATTCTCGTGCTTCACATCATGCTCGTTGGCGACCTTCTCATTCCACAAGGTCTCATATTTTGCACAAAGCATCCCAACCTACACTTTGGCTCGAGTCGACCATTCAGTTGACTTTGACGCAAAGTGAGTAAGTTTTTTGGTAGCTAGTTGGATCGAATTATACCGAAGTAATACTGTCTCATCTATATCCAGATGAGAATGGCTTGTCCCGATTGGTAGCATATTACTCTTCACAGTGATCCGCCACCGGTCTAGTATGCACGTGCTTGAGATCTGTTGGATATGTTCTGCTTTCATAATAGTAAATATATGATGACACGATATCCCCACTGATTCAAACTTGCCACAACTCCACTAGTGTGTATCAAGTTTTTGGTCTCGTGTCACTATTTATGAGTCATTCGACACCCTAAACTCGATCCATCTGCCCCCTTTTCAATAGGACGCGATCCATCTGGCCCATTTTCAATATATATATAAAATAACTAAAACCGGAAGCATCGACGTTGCTTTTCACATTTTCTGGAAGCCTACTGTACCATCGAGCTACTTGTGTAGTGTTCCTAAAACCATGTATACCAAGATCATAGAACTCAGCTTAAGAAACCAAAATTTAAGTATGACTCAATGAAAAAGGTGTGTGAAGAAAAATGTACTATAATCACTATTGTGACATTTCGTCGAACATCTTACGGGCAATAAACATACACTATAATTTTTCATCCGAACCATATATCGCTACCAATAATCATACGAAGCATCACATAAAAAACACTTATTTTTCAAAATGATTCAAGTATCTGTTTGGTGTTTTAATAATATAACACATAACAACCAAATTTTTTGTTAAAGAAACGTGCATTTTATCCTTGGATGAGATATAGCATTTCATCAAATATGTTACAGGGATTCATATAAATATAGTATAAACCTCAATATGGCATTTTATCAAATACCTTACGGACAAAAAAAAATACACCTTATAATTCATTATGACATTTCGTCGAACACTTTACAGGCATTCATGAAAATACTATAGTTTTCCATCCAAGACTTATATTTCTATCAACAACCATACATTTCTATAATCATCACATAAAAAACACCTAATTTGCAGAACGAATCAAGTATATATGAGGTGTTTTAACAATAAAACACATTAAATTCAAAATATTTAAAGAAAAACTTACATCTTGTTTGCTTGGGTGAGATATATGCTCCGTTGGAGCAATATGAAAAATACGGCTACTAAGATTTCAGTTCGTTGGATAAAATCTTTTCACCCATAAGTCAAAACGCTTGAACTTGGTTGCGTCGTTACACTCAATGTTCCATTTATAACTTTATGCTTTCCTCTAGCCATAATTGGTGAAAAATTATTATTAGAAGGATATGAGGTTTGGGGTCACAGGTTGGATGGATTTTGCTCGGGTTTGGAGTGAGTTTTGACTCGTGTGTTGCAAAGGACGTATTCAATGAAAGATTGCGGGTTGCAGGTTTGACTTATGTGTTGCAACGGATTTGGAAAGATTTTGATGGATTTTGGGCTGTGAAGAGAGATGAAGATGGAGATGAAGAAGGAGAATAGGGTTTGAGTGAAGAGAAATGAAGTGTTGAGAGAGAGGGGGAAGGGTGCGTATCGATTTTTTAAGAATAAGGGGGAAGAGGTTTTTTAATTTTGGGGCTAATTTTGATAAGAAATAGGGTTAGAGTTGAAAATTGAATGTACATGTTTAAAAATTAAACAAAACATAAATGGCTATTTTCCAAAAATTATGGGGTCATTATTATAAATTAAAGGTTAAATTTCAAAGTTTAATATTTAATTTCAATTTTTTAGCAGATATGCTCGATTTAACAGTAGAATCTGACCTTAAAGGTTATACGTGTTCATAAAATTGATGAATAAGATTTATCGACCATCATAATATCACGACATATAATTATATTTGGTGAAAACCTCTCTCACTCGATACCTGTCACAAAAGCACAACAACATTATCAATGACAACTTTTGTCGAGTTTATGATTAAATGTTCAATTGTTTTGGGAATCCTTAATTAATCTAATCTAATTCCACACAATAAGTGGATATCATGAATGTTTGTATTGAAATAACAAGTTTTTTTCTATTTTTATCAATGATTTTCTCAGAGTACAGTAAATAATTATAAAAATATCAATTTTACTGTTGATTGTGAGAAATGAAGATTAAAGCCATATAAATGGCGTTTAGGCCCAAAAACTGGCGATTGAGAGGGAGACTGGCGATCGTCTATTTATACATGGCGTTTAGGAATGAAACAGGCAATTGGAGACATAAAACTAGCGGTTGGCTTTGACGATGCCATTAGCACCTTCACGAAAGCGTTTCGGAGCTAAAAATAGGTGATTCCCCTATTAGGTATGGCAATTAGGTTTTAGGTGTTCACCAAACACGTAGTGAGGTACAATAAATTCTTCAGGGGTTCATCAAAATTTAAAAAAAAAATTCTTCAAATACGTACTGGGGTTCACCAAATACGTAATTGAGTTCATCAAATATCTACTAGGTTTCACCAAATATGTATTTGGTGAACTTTGTATACATTTGATGAACCCCAGTATATATTTGGTGAACTCCTCCAAAAATTATTAATTTGTACGTATTTGGTGAACCCCGATACATATTTTATGAGCCTCAGAACGTATTTGGTGAAGCCCTCTAAAAATTATTAATTTATACGTATTTGGTAAACCCCAGTACGTAATTAGTGAACCTCAGTATGTATTTGATGAAACCCTCCAAAAATTATTATTTTGTACGTATTTGGTGAACCCGCTACATAATTGGTGAACTTCAGTATGTAATTGGTGAATCTCAGTACGTATTTGGTGAACACAACTAATAAGTATTAATTTGTACGTATTTGGTGAACTCCACTACGTAATTGGTGAACTCAAGTACGTATTTGGTGAACCCCTTGAAGAATTATTAATTTATACATAATTGGTGAACTTCAATACGTAATTGGTGAACCCCAATATGTAATTGGTTAACTCTAGTACGCATTTGGTGAACCCCTCCAAAAATTATTATTTTGTACGTATATGGTGAACCCCAATACGTAATTGATGAACTCTAGTACGTATATGTGAACATCTCCAAGAGTTATTAATTTGTACGTATTTGGTGAACTCCACTATATAATTGGTGAACCTCAATATGTAATTGGTGAACCCCAATATGTATTTGATGAACCTCTTTAAGAATGATCAATTTGTACGTATTTGGTGAACCCTACTACATAATTGGTGAACCCTACTACATAATTGGTGAACCCTAATACGTAAAGGTGGCAAGTGGGCCGGTTCGGCTCGTGAAATCGGCTGAACCGACCCGTTATAATCCAGGACCAGCCCCGCCTGGATGCTAGGCCTGGCCCAGACTGGCCTGTGAGGCCCGACCAGGACCGGCCTGTGAGGCCCGACCAGGACCGGCCTGTGAGGCCCGACCAGGACCGGCCTGTGAGGCCTGTCGGGCCTGAACCGGCCTAGACCGTGAATCCACTATTTTTTCTAAAATATTGAACAATTATGTATGTAGTGAAGTTTGAACTCTTGACCTCTCCATTATAAATAATACTCTTTATCAATAGACCAAGACAACTTTTATTAAATATATTGTTTAAAATATATTTTTATTATCTTTTAACATATTTTTTTGAAACTTCATAAAATATACTTTTGAGATAAACGTATTTAATTAAATAAAAAATAATATTTTTCATTTAAATAAATATTTTATTCAATGAAAAGTAGGATTTATGAAAACTTTAAAAATATTCATTTAATATTCTTAATATTTTTTGTTGTGTTAATGAACATGAATTATAAATTAGTTATTAATTATTTATTACATTTTAAATTTTACCAGAATATGAATATCACTAGTTTATGAATTTAATAAATAAAAGAATAATTTTATCATTTATTATAAGTTTTTCTATTGAGATTTTAAAGTAATAAAATAAAATAATTATAAAAAAGTAACAGACTTCTATATAGCTTAGTGGTAATCCCTACACTTCATTTATTCCCCACCAATGTTCAATTATCCCCATCTACATTTCTGAGAAGTAAATCATATTAAATGGAGGGAAAACATGCCCACCAAACCAGCCCGTGAACCAGCCCGGACCGTTAGAGGCCCGTGAACCTGTTGAACCGACCCGTGAACCTGTTGAACCGACTCGTGAACCTATTGAACCAATTACGTACACGGACGGGTTCGGGGGTTCATTCTGGGCCGCCCTAAAATTCCAGCAGCCCGACCCGGAACCGACTCGTGAACCTGTTGAAAAGGCCCGACACTGACCCGTGAACTAACCAGGCCCGACCCGGTTGCCACCTCTACGAGTACGTAATTGGTGAATCCTGGTACTATTTGGTGAACCCCTCTAAGAATTATTAATTTGTACATATTTGGTGAACCCCTCCAAGAATTATTAATTTGTATGTATTTTGTAAACCCCAATACCTATTTGGTGAATCCTAGTACGTATTTAGTGAACCCCAGTACGTATTTGATGAACCCAAAAAATAAACTTGTTACCTGCTGGGCTTTCTGTAGCCCAGATAACTCCAAATACAAGCATGAATACCGGAAATTTCTTCTCGGCATCATAAAAGTTTCCTTATCTCTACAATACCATTCTTGTTTGTCACCGACCATTTTGTATTCGGACTCTCATGTCACGACACCAAGTTAAATGATTTGGGTTTTATGCGGTTTACGAACATGAGATGCATTTGTTTTGGATAATTTAGATTATTTATTTAACAGCCTAGATCAATTCTACATAATTCTAAAAAAAATTATTTGTTTTTTTTTTAATTTGAGTAGATCTAAGTTATTGTATAACGAACCAGTAATATAGATATACACAACATAATCTCTCGAGTTGACTAGAATTTAGAGAATCTCAATTTCAAATTGACAACTTAATATAGACTAGTCATGAGAGACTATCGGATGTCCCCGAGGGAACAGTCATGAGAGACTAGTCTACGCATCTAATACAAGCACTCCATGTTTCGCCACCTCTATAATGACCTCTTCAATGGGAATACTATGATGAATCACTATGAAGGCAACATCACACAATCCACTCTTGTGCTTCGCAACGGGAATTCAACACCTACATGATGTTATCATGACTTGTTAATATCTTAGTATCTTAATTTCATGGTCGTCATGCTTAATTAGTGACACCGTAAATAATTAAGAGATTAGTTATAATAGTCCTCCGAATATGTCATTTATAAAATGAGACATTCTCCTTCTTTTATAATGACAAAAAAACCCTACGTCCCAGAGTGTTCATTCACTTCCATATCATAGAGCATTTTGTAACTATCATTTAATATTGAAAGGGTTTTGAGATCATTATTATAGCACGTTCACCTATTTCTTTACACAGTAGTTTACAAAATTATTCTTAAATAGAGGTTCTTATTCTCGATACAAATTATTCTCTTAATGGATCATTTTAACACTCTTGAATTTGAACGAACAGATTATATGTCACGAACTCAATTAATTCTGTTATACATCTCCCTAGTCACTTGAATTTTTCTCTGTGAAATAAAAAAATCTGTAATTAAAAAAATAAAGAAACATATCGATATTAATACATCGTGTGCTCAAATCAGCATCACAATATATTTATCTATATATAAATTGTAACTTCGGAAATAAAATAGATTAAACTCATTCGCCGGGGCCGTGAGAATAAAACGAGTCTAACATAAAGATATTATATTATAGTCTCTCTTACTAGCTAGCTTGTGATGTTATTTTTTAGCTAGATCACGTACTTCCACCAATATTAACAGATACATGCACTAATACAAATAGTTAATGAAAGCTTGATTAAATTATGAAATTAAACCATGTGCAATTCCGTAACTTTAGCCCATCTCTTAGCTTGATCGGCTGAATTTTCGTATATCTTTATTTATTTATTATTTAATTTAAAAAATTATTATTTTTAAACATAAATAGCTTTTATTCCTTGGTCAACCCAATTAAATAATTTACTATGAAATTTAACTTAGAATTAAGTAATGTTTGAAGAATTATGACGATGTTAATAAAAGAATTTTTTAGGTAAATACGTAGTTAAATTTGTGTCAAGATTTTTAAAACCTTAGATTTTTGTCAAATTTTTATACTCTTCAGATTCTATGATATTAATATACCGTAAATATTATTTATTATATGTTCTATAAATTAAAAACTCCTTAACAAAAACGAAATTTATGTTTCATTAATAAATATGAAACAAAATCTCTCTCTCTTCTAAATTATAGATTCCGGCTTTCAAAATCGCCACTCTCTTTCTCAAATTTAATTAAAAAAAAACATTGTCTCTCTTCTACAAACATAGGTTTATATTGACAAGCCACACGAAGAAATGGAAAAATGCTGAATCAAGCAAAAACAAAACCATTCAGTTATATTTCATGTAAAAAGTTAAGTATAAGTAATAACATGGCTTAACTCCCATGTTTACAATAGCTCTACCTTATTTAAATGCCTAAATTTTATCTATGTATAATTATGTATTAACTAATATAAAATGTTTATTTTCTTATTTTCGTAGTGTCAATGAGTAATTACACCAATTATAAACTTTGAATGATGTTAATATGTAATTATTACGAATATAATATCATTATGTATTAAAATGACATATTATCATTGTCAATAACTATTTATATCTTAAAATAAAACATTTTCATGAATAAGAAAATTAGGAAAAATCTTGGTTACATTTAATTAAAATGCATGGGAAGATGATGCTATCTTAAATATAGGATAAATAATTACCTTAATTAAGGGATCGGTATAGAAATAACAACCTTACACATTTAAAATGAAACTAAAGAATCTAGCTTATAAATCACGAAAAACTACCTTAATTAATGGGAACATGTTGATCTTTTAATTTACTTACTATTTCTAGTCATAAATATGAAAAAAAAAAGTAAAAAAATCAGAAATAAAGAGAAAAAAACGTAAATCTATGATAATAAAAAAATATAAATGCATAAAAATATTTATAAAAGTCAGAAACATTTTAAAAAGCACAAAACGTAGAAAGATGATAAATTTAATAAATAAGAATAAATTTATGTATGTAACATATAGTAAATGTGTAAAATTGTCAGAACGCTAAGAAAATAAAATGCTTGACAAAAATCTGATAGGAGGTTTAGAATTTGTTAATAACATCGATGGTTATGAAATGACGATTCGTCCAAGCCCAATTCCTATCTCCTACTAGCTACTGGATTAAGGCTAGTTAAGCAGATGTTTAGCCCAATCATGAATATGTTTTGGGGCTCTCATAAGGACTAACCATGTAATACCAATTAAGAAATTTTACAGAATAGATAAGTTTAGAGGACTATTTTAAAAAATAATAGTTTTTCAATAATTTTAAGTAAATAAGATGTTTTCTAATATGTCAATAGTTTTAGACTAAAATGACTCTAAACTAAATATAGTGTGTTTGATGTATTTTTGGGTATATCATATGATATACCGATTTGAAATATGCTTGATTTAAGGAGGTAATTAATGTTAAAAATTTTGAAATTTTAAAAAGTTTTAAAGCACACCAATCCCACTCAAAATATTCCTTGAAAACCGCTCAAAGATTAACTTCCTTCCAATCAACGATTTCCCAAAAAAATAAATGACTTGAGTATACCGACATTAACCCTAGTCAAAACATCTCATATCACCTATTAACTAACCAATAAACTAAATGGTAAAAACACCAAATAATCGAGAAGAACCCTAAAAATAGTGAGAAGACGAACAAATGACGCCTTCAACCAAACTTCCTAAAAATATCTTCTATCAACAGATTAAAGCTTCAACTAGATTTTTTTGGGTATATTAGAGCTATACAGATGATATCACTACAAGATAAATGATTTTTCTTGGTGGTTTTACGACGGCGGTTATGCCAACCGCCGGTAAAAGAAACCGTCGCCAAATGTTTTACGTTTAGCGGCGGTTTGAAATCATTTTTTGGCGGTTTTAAAACCGCCGCTAAATAATCTTTAAATCCCTATTTTTTCTTTTCACCTAAACCCGCGCGATCTCCCTCTTTCTCTCTCTGTAATAGGCGACGCGAACCTCCACTGTGATTTTCTATCGTATGCTCCTCCACCGCAAGCTCTCCCACCGCGAGCTCCTTCACGATTTACATGTACATACTCGATTCTCGCCTCTCTCACTGTAATCTCCCCTTGTTTCTCTCCGCAACAAGCTTTTCCATTCTGTACATACTGGAAATCTTATTGCTTCTGATATAAATCATGTTCTTATCTTGTATCTTGAGCAACCTGCTTCACATGAATCTATAGCTGATATGCATTTTGCAGTGGACATTATATCTAATACTCCTGTTTCCGGTTCTGGTTTACATGATGCTTTGTATAATTCTTCTGATATGCATACTAATAGAGATATTGTCGAGCATATTGTTGGTTCTGGTTCTGATATGCATATTGTAGTTGAGCATCATAATCATTCTCATGTTTTTAACTTTCTTGATATCTCTTAGAATCTCACTATAGACCTTCTCATTGCTGCTTTGCCTAACCATAGCATTAGACCTCAACCAAGCTCTATTAATAGTCATCTCATGCAACCTAGGTCAAAATTTGGAATCTCAAAGAAAAAGGCTCTCCTTGCCACAAGTTTAGAGTCCTAAATTGAGCCTACTAGCTTTAGTACAACTTCTAAAAGTCCAGAATGAACTAAGGCAATGGTTGATGAATATAAGGCTCTCATTTCTTAAAATACTTGGACCTTGGTGCCTTTACCTCCTTCTAAGAATCAAGTGGGATGTAAATGAGTTTATAAATTAAAATACAATCCCAAGGGTACTATAGCTAGGCATAAATATATATTAGTTTCTAAGGGTTATCACTAAAGGGAGACATTTAAGAACCGCCGCCAAATGTTTTACATTTAGCGGCAGTTTGAACCCGTGCGATCTCCCCCGCTCTCTCTCTCTACAACAGGCGACACGAACTTCCACCGTGATTTTTTGCTGTAAGCTCCTTCACCGCAAGCTCCCCCACCACGAGCTCCTCCACGATCTATAAGTACATACTCGATTCTCGCTTCTCTCTCTCTCTACAATCTCCCTCTGTCTCTCTCTGTAACAAGATTTTCTCTCTTCCCCCCTTCATTCTGCAATCTCCCTCTCACTCTCTACAACAAGCTTTTCTCTCCTCCCCTCTTCCCTCTAGACTTTTTACAACAAATTTCGACACATTATCACTTACTATTTTATTATAAATTCATATAAAATTCTCAACAAGTTCATTGGAGTATATAGATAGGGAGAGACAAAATATATATACTTAGCTTTGTTATCTAAAAATGATCAATCATTGTTAATCTTCATTTCTTTTTACTTTTCTAATTTGAACTGTTATGAGTATAGTAATTATTCTGCTTTAATTAGGTTTACACAATGTGATTCTCATCTATATATTTCTATTATAAATGCCAAAGGCAATGCTTGATTCCCCCACTTGTAAATTTTAATACTAAATTTTCAAAGAAAATAAAAGTAAGATCATACTCACAGATATTGTGTGTATACTCTTTGCACTATGAAAAGTTGTTGATATTAATTCATTATACTTAGTTATGTTATCTAAAATTATCAACATGTTGATTGGTGCTTTTGGTTCACTTGTGCCAAAGTTAGAATATGGTTAGTTTGTTTATTGTAATCTAATTATGAATATAGTTAATTGTTTATTGTAATTTTCCTAATTTTTAGTTTATTTAATTTAATAGTCAAATAGTTAGAATATGGGTAGCTAATTTTTTTAGTTAATAGTTTATTGTAAATTTCCTAGTTTTTTAGTTTATTTAATTCTTGTAGTGATTGCAACATGTTTATCTCTGTTCTGTACCTCAATTTGTGATTCTGATTTCATTATGAGTTTGATTTTTATTATATTGAACTATCTATTGTAATGTGTTCAGATTGATTTTAATATGTATAAAAGTTGGATTGAAAAATCTCGAGTTAATCAAGATAACCTTAATGGAGTTGAGGAGTTTCTTGATTTTGCTTATAAAAGAGTTTCTGTAGAGGGTAAGATCGTGTGTCCATGTAAACGTTGTGTGAATACGTTAGGGATGGATAGGGAGAGTGTGCATGGACACTTGGTGTGTAATGGATTTTACATTGGTTATACACGTTGGTTTTTTCATGGTGAATCATATTGCAAAATTCAAGAGGAATGAAAGAAATGTGAACCATAAATCTGTGTATGAAGCTTGTGATGATAATATGCATGACTTGCTGCGTGACGCATTCTGAGGAGAGGAACATATGATTTGCAAACAGAACCAAGAGACGTGTTTAATATAGGTGACCATAAGAATGATACAACTCTTGATAATGAAGTAGTGATGAATTTTGAAATTGAGATACATGAACATTCTCATTTAGAAGAAATCTTACATGAGAATGAATGATGTGTCAATTTAGTTAGGACAGATGTTGTTGGTGTAACCATAGAAGATACAATTCATATGAATCTTGATTTTGATCAAAATAGTGATGACTCAATTTGTTTGTGTTACTATTTGAATTAGGTATGTCTTTATTTGATAGTGTTGTATTTAATTTTGATAAGCTATGTCTCTCTTTGATAATGTTATTATCTATTTTGTTATGCAAGTATAACCATCATGGTCCGTGGTAGACGTTTGCGCATAACTGAGGACGAGTCCTTTGGTGATCAAGATCCACCATGCGCCGCTCCCATGAATTAACAGGTATAACATTTATTTTATATTTCATACAAACCATTGTTCTTATTCATATAATGTCTAACATATAAAAATAATATTTTATACATAGGAGAATCCTCCTCCTCTAAGCGAAAGGTTCATGGTCAGATATGATTAACTCATATATGGAATCTACCTGAACGAAAGAAAGTGAAAGTTGAATTCAACACAACAGGACAATCGATCAAGGATCAAACATCTATGTATACAGGCCTTTTGGCTTCACTAGGATGCACCTACGATCTATTGTCGATCACCTATGAAATGTTACCTGAAATGTACGAGAACACAATATGAGATATTTTGAAAGTATAAGTACTTATTTGTAATCGTCTCTTCCATTATGTATTTATTAACTATACCTTTCTAATTTTTCAGAGTAAATGGGAAGTTACCGACGCCAACCGAAAGTTTGCATTGTCTTCAATTAATAAGAGTTGGAAGGACTTCAAAATTAAATTGAGAACAGTAAATACGACAAAATATCTGAGCAAAGAAGAATGCCTAAGACATAAACATGAGGAAGTTCCACGAGATCAGTGGAATGCTATTGTCCAGTTTTGTTCTCTTATGAAGGAATGATATTACAATATTTTTTTGACATTGAATTTTGTTTATTACGTAGAATAAATGCTAATTTTCTCTCTGAAATAACAGGCTCGTAGTGAAACAAACACTGCGGTACGAGCAAAATAAAGTATACATCAATCTTTAAGAAGGAAAAGCTATGCTAAAAAACAAAACGTAAATTTTTTTTATAACATTTTTGTTTTTAGTATTGTGATCAAAATATAATTTTTTTAAACATAATGATAGACGGAGGTGTTGGGGAGAGAGCCCAATGCAGTCGAACTGTTCATAGAAACGTATAAACGCAAAGATGGAAATTGGGTAGATCAAGAATCTAATTCTAGAGTTGTAAGAATTATTTTTAAGTCTATATTTGTCAATATTTTTTTATTTTTTCAGCTATATTTGTCACATATGCGATCAAATTATTTATTTATATTGTAGGAGAAAATGCAAGAACTTCTGGCAACCTAAACGCAAGATGGGAATAATATCACCCATAGCGATTTATTTCCTGAAGTTATGGGTCTAGAGCATCCTAGACGAGTCAGTGGAATGGGGCTAGGTCCAACTCCCACCAGGATATTTGGATCGCAGAGCAGCCATTAGTTTTCTGAAGAGGCATTCGTTCCTCGTTCAGAACATGAGAGAGTTAAGCCACAGGTCCATGAACTTCAAGATTGTCAAGTCAACTTCAATCTCAAGTGGCATACCTTATGAAAATGATGCAACCACAAAATCATTCGTTCTCATTCCCCAGCGGTGTTCATGTAAGATTTCTAAGGAATATATACTTTACGTAATTATAAATTATGTTTATTCCAATACTAATACTAATTTTATTCATTTTTATGTGTTTATAGGATTATGGAGTCCTTCCTCAACTTCATGATTGTATAAAGTCCAGTGAAGATGAAAACTACTATATTTTCTTAAGTTTAAACTTATATTATTTTGTCTTTAGAATTTGTGAATGTTTCAATTGATGGATTCTAAATCTTTAAAATTTATGAATGTTTAAAATGCAAGATTTGTGAAAATCTGAATTGATGGACTCTGAACTGTTAGAATTTTTGTATTGATAGATTTTGGAATCTGTGATATAGAATGTTTTCTGAAATATGTATTTTTGAAAATTATGTGATGTTAAAAAACAGAAAAAATTCTGGCCAAAATTTCAATTTATAGCGGCGGTTTTGGAGCCTATAGAGGCGGGTTTAAAACCGTTGGGAAAGAGGAAAAAACCATCAGAAAGACTCGAAGAATATATTTTCTTTCAGTTTCTAGGCATTTGGTGGCGGTTTGAATCGCTGGTAAAGAGAGTGAAAATCGGCGGGAAAGACCCCCCCTTTGCCGGCGGCCCTCCGGCGGTTGGAATAACCGCTGTAAAAAACCTTTGCGGCGGTGGATAAGGCGGTTATTTTTAAACGGACTTAAAAAAGTTCAAGCAGTCATAAAAAGCTACTTGAATCATTCAAATAGTCATAAAAAAATACTTGAACTCTTCAAGTAGTCACCTCATGTTTGGGTTGCTGACTGACCAAACAAAAAATAACTACTTGAAAGCAAGTAGTCATAAACAATTACTTGAACCCTTCAAGTAGTCACCTGATGTATGGATAATTGATTGAAAAAAAAATTACTTGAATCATTCAAGTAGTCATAAATAACTACTTGAAGGGTATAAATACTCATAAACAACTACTTGAACCCTTCAAGTTATCACCTAGTGTATACATGTTGATTGACAAAAAACAATAACTATCTGAACCCTTCAAGTAGTGATTTTTATTCTGGAAGTCAAAATAAGTAATTACTTGAAGGGTTCAAGTAGTTGTATCTGACTACTTCAACTACTTGAACCCTTCAAGTAGTCACTTGTTTGATTTTCAGCATCAAAATCACTGCTTGAAGGGTTCGAGTAGTTGTTTATGTCTACTTCGATGGTTCAAGTAGTTATTATTTTTGTTAGTTAATAAGTCATACACCAGGTGACTACTTAAAGAGTTGAAGTAGTTGTTTATGACTACTAGAACCTTTCAAGTAGTTATTTTTTATTTGCTCAGTCAGCAACCCAAACACCAGGTGACTACTTGAAGGGTTCGAGTAGTTTTTTTTATAACTGCTTGAATGGTTTAAGTAGCTTTTTATAACTACTTGAACCTTTTTTGCGTCAAAAAAATAGGAGAAAATGAACGTTGAGTACTTGCTAGGTTTAAGTAATTTTCTATGACTACTTGAACCCTTCGAGTACTCAACGTTCGTTTTCTCCTATTTTTTGAATGTAAAAAAAATACTCAAGTAGTTCTAAAAAACTAATTGAACCCTTCAAGTAGTCATAAAAAGTAACTTGAACATTTCAAGTAATTATAAAAAGCTACTTGAACCTTTCAAGTAGTCACCTAGTATTTGGGTTGCTGACTGACAAAATAAAAAATAACTACTTGAAGGTTTCAAATAATCATAATGACGTGAACCCTTCAAATAGTCATATGGTATATGTGTTGTTGACTAATAAAAAAACTACCTGAACCTTTCAAGTGATTATAAACAATTGCTTGAATGGTTCCAATAATCATAAAAAGGCTACTTGAACACTTCAAGTACTAACATTCATTTTCTCCTATTTGTTTAGACGCAAAAAAGGATTAAGTAGCATAAAAAACTACTTGACGTGTACGTGCACTATTACACGGTGGGGATTGTATCTTTCCATGAATTTCTCATTTCTCACTCAACGATGCGTCTTTGGTTATTTCTTTTTTTTTAGGATCGACGAATCAAATGATATTTTTGTTCCAATTTTTAACTCTTCTTCTCCCTCTGAATCAAACTTTGCCTTACCATAATGGTTCAATTCCTATTAGTATCAATGATACAAGTCAGATCCTAGATGTAGAAGTCATTTAGTGTTTAGGTTGCTGACTGATAAAATAAAAAATAACTACTTGAAGTATTCAAGTAGTCATAAACAACTACTTAGACCTTTCAAGTAGTTACTTGGTGTATGTGTGTTGACTAATAAAAAAATAACTACTTGAAAGGTTCAAAGTAGTCATAAAAAATTACTTGAACCATTCAAGTTTTAATAAAAGTTTCATTGAAAAAGAAAGAAGAAGAAGAAGAAGAAGAAGAAGAAGAAGAAGAAGAAGAAGAAGAAGAAGAAGAAGAGATTATTAAATTGATTAAACATATGCATTGAAAAAGAAAAAGATATGAAGAAGAAAGAGAGAGATTGTAAAGGTATAAAATTACTTATTTTCAAAAAGGAGTATAAATTTCTTTAACCGGGAATATTTATCCAAATAACCCATTAAACAACTCCATATTAGTCCAAATCGAATAACTTTATAATGGATTCACATAAAATGATATTATGATGGCTGTAAAAGATAGTAAAAGTTTTTTTAATAGACAAGTGGAATTATTTCCTTGTTTTTCTATCTATTATTCTATGCCGTATAAAATTCTGATAAAAATATATGGGGATTGGAAATCATATGTGATAATATATATATATATATATATATATATATATATATATATAAAATATTAAAATGTGAAAATAGGGAATAGAACTTTTTGGATAATTTTATCCACTTTCATTTCTAATAATCCTAAAATACCCTTAAGAAGTACACATGCCGTATTTTTATTTCTCATCAAATAAAGATATATTAAAATATCTATTAATTAGAAAATGAGTTTTGAAATGTGACTTTTGGAATGTAATGTTATGAGAAGTTACTTTTAAAACGTAATATCTATTCACATAATAGCTCTTGTGTTCATATATCTTTATGCGAGGTAGCTTTTGAAACGTAATATCTATCCATGTAATATATTTTTTATCTATTATTTTTTTAATATGCTTGAACAACCGTGTAAATATATTATTTAAGACATTATGGGATAAGCTCACGCAATCATCAAATTTTATGTGAACAATAAAATATGCAATTTAAAGACAAAACAATAATTAAAAAAAAAAAAGAAATACTTAACTTGCAATTTGGTGTCCAACGTTTGTCTGCATACGGCCGGTGACCTGTGTAATTAAGACTCAATAATATAACCGTGACTAAATTTGTGAAAGCTTTTCCATTGGGGAGTGCTGGGCTTGTGAAAATATCATGTGTTGGCCCTTTGAAGAGCTAATGGCCAGGCGTTGGGCTGCTGGAAGGAGAGAGTTGGCCCATCGGCCGCGAGCCAAGGATGACCAAACGTGGGTCAAGACTGGGAGTTGATCGGTTCGCGCGTTTTCTCGCAGGGTTGTGCTTAGGGAGCATATATTGGACAGAGCGTTCAGGTCAAGTAGGGGATATGAGTCGCGCGCGGGTCGAGTATAAACCACCTGGGCCACGCTCGTTGGGCTTCATGGACAATCTGTGGACAAGCCTGCTTTATTGGTGTGTCGACGCGAAGCTGAACGATTCGTAGGTCAACCTGGAACCTCCAACACGGGTAAGGAAGAAGCATCCACCGGCGACGTTGCATGTGGCCATCTCCGACGGCCTTTTTTTTGTTTTTTTATAGCAAACAGCTCGAAATTAACGGAAATTTTGTCTGAATCCTTTGGGGGTGTTTTGAAATTTGACAATACTTCGTTTTGCGTAGATCTGAGGTTCAATAATCGGTTTCACGTTTTGTAGATATGAAACTTGAAATCCAATATCTAAAATCCTAGATCTGAGGTTTTATCTCGCTCGATGCTGACTAAGAGCTGTGTTGCTGCACTTCGTGGTTGGTGATGGCGGCGGCTGCCATTACAACCATTCTTGATCCGAAAATCTCCATCTGATTTTTTTAATATGTTGCAAAGAGTAGTGAAGAAACTCAATTCATTAGGCCATATCGTGATGCATAGACGACAACAATGGAGAACATAGATAATAATCAATATGTGAATCTCAAAATGGTAAGCTTTTCTAGATCTGATTTTTGTTTCTAAAAAAACTTCAAATCTAAAAATTCAGATTTGAATCTGAAAAATGGAGAACTCCTCCATAATCCTCCACAACGACCCTCTTCCGATTGACCACTCCCCAATGTGGTCTCCATTGTTTCGGGAGTGGATTTTGAACCTGATCGGGTACATGAACGAATAGTAGTCTAGTCATTGGAGAAGCTTTGGGAATGTGAATGTCGAGCATGGAGGAAATGATGAACATCCTTAGCAGCCTAAACATTGACAACCGCGGGCAAACGCACATTCTTAAGATTGCCAAGGAGAGGGAGAGGGAGTTTCCAAATGTGTGTGTGTAATGTCTAAATATCCAATCCCCTTTAATAGAAGTGTTAAGCATATTTATATAGAAAGTAAGGGGTAAACTCTATTTTATGATTGCAAATTAGCAATTGCCAAGTTAAGTAGAGACCAACTTATAGAATGCTTCCACGTGTTTATAGGTTCATCCTCAATGAGAGAACGACACATCTAACGCCTAGTAAGGAGGTCATGATGACGGATCGACACGACGAGCCTTATCCTAATCCTACCAAGCTATATCCTCCAATTCATTCTCAAGGCGGTAAGAGTCCATCCAAGTCTTGTAACTTGACTTGAGGTTGCGGGTAAATAATCACAGGGGTCTGACCAGGGCTGGTGGACTCAGCCAGTATGTCAAGGGTACAAATACATGTATAAACATTAACCCCTGTGCAAGTTCAAATGTGTAGCACTTGAACTTGTACATAGTCTCGGTGTGTGTTGTGATCATACTTGATGAGCCACCGATTTGAGAGATGTCCAACTGTGATGACGAATGTTTATTCAATGAATCTGTCATGTAAGGTTATATGTGTTGTTGTAGCCCCTAGTTGGATGTGATGATGTACCAATTGCTTTCATTTAGCCTCCACTCAAAGATGTAAGAAGTCATTGACTGCGACATACCTCACTCAATAGAGAATCTGATCATGGCAATATTCACTAAAGAATGACTAGCTGAAAAATATGTATACCCTAGCAATGCACAACCGTATGTTCAATGTTAGCACGAGTGAGTATACATGATAATATTTGTACCATATGCATGTCCCAATGTGTGTTCAGATGCCAATGTATCACAACAAGTTAACAGCGCCAAATTGCTTGATGGCAGCTAAACACGCTGAAGTGTCGTCTTTAGACGCTTCGGCCAGTGAAAGTGCATATACATAGGAATCTGCATGATATTTCCTAAGAATGCACATATATACACAAAAATATAATCAAGCTACCTAAGGAGGCACATACTTATGTGATCATTTAAACTATTTGTAATGGTCAAGCTTAAAGGGATACTCATTCCTACTTCAGATTTTTATTATTCATCAATTCTTACTTTGAACTTTCATTGCACATACTCATTCATTCTTACTTCAAACCCTTATCATGCATCCTTACTTCGCACTTACGTCACCCTTACACATGACTTTAAGCATAAGCATATCCATGATAAATTTCTAAGTTAGATTTAATCCATATGACAATGGCCATATTCCGCGGTAGCGAGTGAAGTAAATAGTAACTTGTGTATTTCAAACATGTTATGGCGGCCAAGTTCCGCTTCGAAGGGATTTGCAACAATAGCTAAGTTCTACCCAACTACCTTCGCCAAAATGTCTTTGTTGCATTTCAGGGACAAACTTTGCTGAAACGCCTTAAATGTGTCTCATGAATAAACTTTGCTGAAACGTCTTAAATGCGCTCCAAGAACTAACTTTTCTGAAACATCTTAAACGTTTTAGGAACAAACTTCGCTATAACGTCTTAAACGCGTTCCAGGAATAAATTTTGCTGAAATGTCTTAAACGCGTTCCAGGAACAAACTTCACTAAAACGTCTTAAATGAGTTCGTAGAGAACTGACCCGTTGTAAGATTTTGGGTTATTTTGATAAATACAAAATTCGAAGTAAAGATTACGATGCTAAACATCTTTCATTTCCAAGTCACCCATTGTGACAAGTTTTTCATTACCTCGAGCGTGCTTAATGGCAATTTTATCTTTTCAACAATCCTAAGCTACCTATAATAGGTACACTTAGCAATGATTTCTCCTCAACAGTCCTAAGTCACCCCTCTTGGTAATTTTATAGTCACCTGGGATGCACTTAACGGTGATTTTTACTTAACAGTCCTAAGTCACCCCCTCGTGGTAATTTTGTCGTTACTTCGGGTGCATTTAGCAATAATTTTTGCTCAACAGTCCCAAGTCATCCCCATGGTAATTTTGTCATTACCTGGGATGAGCTTAGTGATGATTTTAGCTCAACAGTCCTTAGTCACCCCTTGTGGTAATTTTATCATTACCTCGGGTGCACTTAGCGGTGATTTTTACTCAACAGTCATAATTCACCCTTTGTGGTAATTTTGTCATTACCTCGGGTGCACTTAACGGTGAATCATTAACTCACCTATTAAGGTGATTTTATTGTCCCCGAGGCAGCAATTGACCTGGAATACTCTGCTTCAGATACCAGGCGTGGTTATTTCCTGTTACCATGGGTGTGCAAAACCAACATAAAAATAATTTTCACTATGTGGTATTACTGACACACTTAGAAGAGGCCAGAAGCCCTTTTCACAATGATAATGTAGTTATGAACGATAAATTTCTCATAGAAAACACGTCCTTATTCTTGTTGTCTCGACTATTGGTCAAAAGGAGAATCTCCCAGTAAAATAAAAAACTGGTTGTGAGAGCAAATCTTCCAAACATTAACAATAGTATATAGAATACGTCACAGGAAATATGTATATATTGATATATTCCCCTCTTTTCGAAGCTTAAAGAAATATAAGTCATCATTTTTTTGCAATGACTAAATTCAATAATGACATAGGGACTATGGGCCAATATAGAAATAGCAAATATATATATATATATTCTCATATTCATACTAGAGCCCCTGTTAGGTGTGATTCAGATTGATGTGGCAGAAATCATGAGACTATGTAAATAATAAATAATTCAAATAAATACAATAGTTGGGTTGATAAATCCATGAATGCCCATGATAAGTCGGATGATAAATCCAGCAATCCCCTTAAGATGAGTCAGATAATCAATTAAGAAACCCGCATAATAAGTTGAATGAAAATCCCAAATATCCATAATAAGTCAGTGGATAATTTGTATATCTCCATGATGAGCTCAATAATAAGTCTAAAAATCTATGTGATAACTTGATTAATAAATCCAGAATCCCTTTAGAGAGATTGGCTTATAAGATGAATAAATCCATAATTTTCATGACCAGATGATAAACAAGTCAATAAATCCTCATAATTTTTTCTATCCAAAAATTCCTCATATGTGAAGGAAAATATATGTCCATGATGACAGAGTGAATTAGGCGTGACAAGTGCCAAACTCTTGAAACGAATGTCAGATCGAATGTAATTTAAAAACATATATCATATAAAATGTGTTAATCAAAGATGTAAATTAATAAGAGATATTAAAGAATAAAAACATGTATATTTTTTTATGTTATATAAACATGCTCGACTTGTAAATTTAATACAATCTAGATGTATATTCAACTCACATAAAGATAATCATATATGCATGAGAGTATTACTCTAATAAATTATATGCAGTTAAGCATGCGTTATGAATGAAGATATGAGTTCATGCTATTTTTGAGTCATTCTAATAAAATGATTGTGTCATAAAACTGGCCAAATCAAATATAAGCTCTTTAAGGTATCAAACTCTAAACATGCTTTCAATAGATAAAATGCTTTTTAGTTTTGATAATTCATTTAAAGTTATTGAAATATGAATAAAGCACAAAGTGTTGATAAAAATAATAGTGCACCACCAAAGTATTGCTAATGCATAAGAATCAATTAAACATTATATTTATCATAAAAGTGACATGAATTGGATATTACCTAATTAGTACTTAAACATACTTGGTCGATGCATATCAAATTATTAACAAGGAGTCAATCCGTGTATATGATTTGTAACATTGATGATAATCCCATATTATCCACAATAGGGTTAAGTTATCAAATTATCCAAGATAGATGATCTAAACATGATAAATGTAATTTCTATAATTACATTAAAGCGTGATAAATTTTAAAAATGAGGAGCTAATTAATTATGCCTCACATAATTAACGTAAAATCAATTTCTACTAATTATTTAATATGCTTGAACAACCGTGTATATATATTATTTAAGATATTATACGATAAACTCATGCAATCATCAAATTGTATTTTGAACAATAAAATATGTATTTAAAGACAAAACAATAATTAAAAAAAATGAAATACTTAGCTTTGGTGTCTTACATTTGTCTCCATAAGGTCGGTGATCCGTGTAATTGAGACTCGATAATATAACCGTGGCTGAATTTGTCAAAGCTTTTTCATTTTGGGGGGGGGGTGTTGGGCTTGTGAAAAAAATCATGTACTGGCCCTTTGAAGAGCCAATGGCTAGGCATTGGGTTGCTGGAAGGAGAGAGTTGGCCTACAGGCCGTGGGCCAAAGGTGATAAAATGTGGGTCGAGACTGGGCGAGGATCGGGTCGCAGGTCTTGTCGCGAGTTGTGCTTAGGGGCGCAGATGGTGGACAAAGCGCTCTGGTCAAGTACGGGTTACGGGTCGAGCGCGGGTCAAGCATAAACCACCTAGGCCATGCTCGTTAGGCTTCATGGACGATCCATGGACTGGCCTACTTTCTTGGTGTGTCGGCCCAGAGCTGAACAATTCAGGTAGGTCAACCTGGAACCTGTAATAGGGGTACGGACGAAGCAGCCACCGACGACAGCGCGTGCGTCCGTCTACAACTGCCTTTTTTTTCCCGCAAACACCTCAAAAGTAACTGAAAATCTCATCTGAATCCTTTTGGGGCTGTTTTGAAATATGAAAATGCTTCGTTTTGCGTAGATATGAGGTTCAATAATTAGTTTCACATTTTGTAGATCTAAAAATTGAAATCCAATATCTGAAATCCTAGATATGATGTTCTATGTCGCTCGACGATGACTGGGAGCCATGTTGCTGCCCTTCGCAGTTGGTGATGGTGGCGGGTGCCATTACAACCATTCTTGATATGAAATTCTCCATCTGATTTTTTTAAATCTGTTACAAAGAGTAGCGAAGAAACTCAGTGCATTAGGCCAGATCGTGATGCATAGACGACAACAATAGAGAATAAGGATACAAATCAGCCCGTGAATCTCAAAACGGTAAGATTTTCCAGATCTGATTTTTTTAAAATAAACTTCTGATGAAAATCCAGATCTGAATCTGAAAAATGGAGAACTCCTCCATTACTGCCCTTTTTCTAAAAGACCACTCCCCAATGGAGTAGTCATCTTTTCGGGAGTGGATTTTAAATCAGATTGGGTACATGAACGAATAATAGTTTCATCATTGAAGAAGCCTTGAGAATATGAAGGTCTAGCGTGGAGGAAAGGATGAACATCCTTAGCATTCTAGAAGGTGACAACCGCCGACAAGCGCACCTCCTTGGGATTGCCAAGGAGCAAGAGAGGGAAACGGAGCCCCCGAATGTGTGTGTGTGTAATATCCAAACATCCAAGCCCCTTCAATAGGAGTGTTAAACATATTTATATAGGAAGTAAGGGGTAAACCCTATTTTATGATTGGTCAATCAGCGATTGTCAAGTGTAAGTAGATGCCAACGTATATGACGTTGCAATGTATTCTCAGGTTCATTCTCAATGAGAGGACGACATATCTTAAGCCTACTAAAGAGGTCATGACAACGGATCGACACAATGAGCCTTATCCTAGTCATATCAAACCATATACTCTAATTCATTCTGAAGGCGATAAGAGTCCATCCAAATCTTGTCACTGGACTTGATGGTCGAGTAATAGGGGTCTGACCATGGCGGGTGAACCCAACGAGTATGTCAGCGGTAAAAATTCATGTATAAACAGAGTCTTATCACTTATGCTTTGGCTTTTCCTTCATAATTAAACATTATAAGTGCTTGTTTAGCCCAATATCTTGGATACTTCATGGACATCAATAATTTTTATCTTTTAGTTGGACCCTGGCTGGAAATCAGTACAGATGTCAGATGGTGGATTAGTTTTACTGACTTGTATTATTTACAAAATAGCTAAATTTTTGAATTTCTGACATAAAATCAGCATCAGTTGAATATGAATACTAATTTATTCACACAAAGTCAGTGCTTTTTTTGCCATTTTATCAATTTTTTACTGTCCGGTCATTTTACTTTAAGTAGCTGATACTAGTTACTGTTAAAATCTTTGAAAAATAAGCGATAAAATTAGAATACTCTCAGAAAAATACAGTTCTTTGGGAGAACTCCTCTACCTATTTCTCACTCTATTATTCTTTGTCATTTACAAAAAATAAAATTAGTTTTGTTCAGTATGCTAGCTATCTATCACTGTTTACTCTGACTTCTGACTTTAGCACAAGGTCGTCAACTGTTAATTATCAAAATTACTATATCAATCACAATCATAATCCATAATTACGAAAATGTAACATACTTCACAATTCATTTTGTTATATAACTAATTTATCATTTTAATATTATTGGAGTACAGAGTTTTCAATATTGCTTCAAATCATCTACAATCATGTATATAATATTTTATTTATATTTTAAAGAGAAAAATATGTGAGCTCTTAAAAAAATACACACGCAACCTCAAATTATATAAATAAATATTAAGTTTTTAATAGTTGAGCACCAGCTTTTAATTAGAGAAGGTGAACCACTTGTTCTCCCGTTGCGCCAATCTTGATAATTCTCCAAAAATGAGAATCTTTTCTTCTTTTTCAAAAACTACGAAAAGTTGGGCTATGACCACTCCGACCACTAGACACTAACTCTCCAAATATTTAGTTGAATAATCATACGTTATAACCTATCTTGTTTGTTTCTCAACATACATACTTCTTTAAGATAAAAAAAAACATAAAGAGTAATTGACTTCTTATTAGGTGAGGATGATCTTTTCAACATCACTGACGTGAATTAATTAAGTTTTTCATTTATATTCTCAAAAGTAAAATTTTTTTAAAGAAGAATTGTCAAGGTTTGTATATTCTATAAATACACCCTCCAACTCTTTCAAGAGATAGGTCCAGCTCGGCCTTTAGGTTTACTATGTCAAATTTCATACAAATACTTATTTAGGCATAAGAGGCTCTTTCGCAAGGTTCTCACCCACTGGTGTGAACTTGTCATTCAGTTCATTATTTTTCTTGGTGAGTAAGAGATCAAGTTTCTCAGTGTAAACCACGTGTGCTCTACATTAATTTGAGCATCAAAAGTCTCCTAATATAGAACATATCTAACACGCGTGCTTATAAAGGTTGCACATCAATCCTGTTAGAATTATCCCACATCGGTTGTGGAATGAACTAATAGTCAATTTTATAAGTGTGAGGGAAAAACTTACCTCTCAAGCTAGTTTTTAGGGTTGAAAATACCAAACAATACCCAACACCGGTATCATCTTTTTGAGATTTTAACAAACCTCAATAACACAGATCACTATTATCATAGTCTATCGAATCAATTTAATTTACAAAAAATAATATATCGAACAGATTAATAAACCAATCACGGGAAAGCAGAAAAATAGGACATCAAATTTAACGTGAAAAACCCTTCAGCTTGAAGAGAAAAAGCACGAGATAAACTTTGAATCAGATCTCCACATAAAAATAATAGGGTTACACAAAGTTCTTCTCTAGATAAAATTAGAGGAGTACACAAATTAAATAACTTAATCAACGTCACCAATAACTATGGATTACACCGAAATAAATCTCACCAAATAAAAAGAATCAAATCAATAACGATAGAGGTAACGAAAAAATTACTATTAAAAATGAGTGCGATAAACCTACGAAAACACTCTCAGATCACCGAGATAATGAAAATGAAAATTTATCATAACCACGTGATTTTTCTCTATTTTCTCAAAAATTTCTTCCACTAATGTCACTTCCTTTCTCTCTATTTGACGTGTAGAGAAAATAACTACTTGTGAATTCTACACCTAAAGTGACGGTGTGTTGGAGATTCTAAACCTTCAAAAACAAGCGTAGGCGGCTGCAAAACAATTGGGACTTCATCTTCAATTTGAACTCTAGGCGTAGTAAAAAACCCTCACACAAATGGGTTTTCATTGTGTGTGCTACACACACAGCGGTACCATACTCCTAAGGTCAATATAGCCCATAATTTTGGACTTTTGCTTCCTTGGGCTAACAGAAGCCCAGTCTCCTCCAATAGGAGGGAGGCCTAACAAACTCCTCCTCTCGACTAGTTAGAGGTGGGCATCATGCCCGCAAGCTTCCTGCATAGCCCATGCTTCTATTTGGGTAAGGATTTTGTCATCATGTCTAACCCATTAGCATATGCATGAACTTTTTGAATCTCCAATAACTTCTTATTTAACTTATTACGTATCCAGCGATACCTCACATTAACAAATCTTAACGAGTGAATCAAAACATTCAGTAGACATGCATAGGAGTTTATGACTACTCAAGATTCAGACTGATCTACATATAATCATCAGATTGATGTGTATTAAATCTTTATGATTAACGGCAAGTTAATAAAAATATTAATCAACATCGGACCTGTCATATATAATCTTATTATATAAAGTACACTCACTAAGATGTCTATCCACATCAATGATCTGGATCTAGATAACATGCATTTATAATTTTTAGTGAACCGTACTAGCAACCATTCATTAAAGATTTCATATTTTAATATGTTACTAATCATTTTATTCATTATTTATGATCTTAATCCTCTCGTACTTATATAAGATCATAGTCTCATTAATAAATATGAAATTTTCAGATATTTACATAAATTATTCAACAATAATTTAAAAGAATAATTATAAGAAAAATATAATTGCATTAAATTTCATATTAAAATATTAAAACACATACTTTGAGTGCGCTATGCCCAACTACAAAATTTGACAAATAAATAATATGTACAAATATATTTTTCTATGAATTAAAGTGTTTTCAAGCAAAAACTTTCAAACTCATGACTTCTTCTAAATACTCTAATATTAGTAGAATATTTTGTTTAATAATCATATGTTCTAACGCAGTTGTTTGTTTCTTCACGTATATACTTCTCTAAGATAGAAAAATATAAACATTAATTAGCTCATTAGATGAAGAGGATCTATTTGTCACCGTTGACGTGAATTAATGAAGTTTTTCATACTCTCAAAACTTCTTAAACAAGAATTGTCAAGGTTTGCATCTTCTATAAAAACACATCTTTCAACTCTTTAGAGAGGTAAATCCAACTCAGCGTTAGATCTATTATATCAAATTTTATACAACTACTTACTTGGGCGTGGGACGCTCTTTCGCGAGGTTCCCATTATACTGGTGTGAATTTATTATTGATTCCATTATCTTCATTTGTGTATAGTAGATCAAGTTATTCAACGCGAACCATATAGAGCATCGACAGTCTCCTAATATAGAACATATCTAACGTGAGTGCTTATAAAAGTTGCACATCAATGCAAAAGAACTCATAGACATAATTATGGTTCATAATCGCACATAAAGTGTGATTTGATTAAAAAAAACTAAATATAAGGTACATATAAATGAAAATATTTTTTGATATTTTTTTTATTTAAGTAATTTACAAATGAGATCACAAAAATTCAAACAGTTATAATAACCATTATATTATTTGAAATTATCGTTATTTAAAAACCAAAAGATGCCAAAGATGTTCAAATTTTCCAACAATACAGTACTTGAGTTGAGTCAGCTAGCTTGTTTGGACTGGTTCAACTCCCACGCACTAACATATTGCCGTGAGTAAGTTCTTAGTTACTGCGTTTGCAAAATGAAGCGAGAAAGTTAGGATATTCTCTATTTGTACTTCTCAGAGAAATATCTGAATTCAGTAAGTTTATCAACTCAACTGTTAGATGATGAAAATCGCTGTATCAATCACAATGACACAGTCACGAAAAATCATCTTATTATATAATTAACCACAGAGACAATGTAGCCAGAATATTAAATTTGTGGGGATTAAATACAATAATGTATCAAAAAAATTCTCAATAAATTTTGGAGTTTATAATTTATGTGATATTCGTGTGGATATTAAATTATGTGCTCATACATCCATACATATGAACATGAAATGTATAACTTCAAACTGTAACATTTTATTTGGCTTATAAAATTAACATTCATCATGAAATGGAGACTAAAATCAGTATTTCGATTTTATAAAATAAATATGAAAAAAAGTATAATGCTCAATTCTTTGTTATAAGTGATATGTTTTATTGGAGTTGAATGTATATTTATACAAGGATTGAAGGATATACGATTAATTTCTAGTTAAATGTTGAATAAATTTTTTATATTCTATCCTAACTTCTCTTTAAATACAAGAAAAATAGTAAAATGACTTCATAAAAACTTGTATATAATATATAAGGAAAAGGCTTACTAATCAATGAAATTTCATAAAAAATATCTTAAATTACACATAATACATACGTGTGTATAGAAACCAGTCATAATTAATACTACCTCATTTTCCTATACTAAGACCAGAATCATATATGCGACATCCGCTTTAAAAAAATTATAGTGTGTTTGAGAATATTTATGACTAATTTTTTTATATGTTGAAATAACAATTACGCATCATCACATGAAACACTTGAACGTCTTGCCTATTTATTTATATTTAGAATTATTTTAGAAAATGTTTGAATTGATGATACTAGTAGAAGTGATATATATATATATATATATATATATATCGATAAAACTATAAAATTTGACAAATAAATTATATTTACAAATATATTTTTCTATGAATTAAAGTGTGTTCAAGCAAAATCTTTCAAACTCATCACTTTTTCTAACTAGTAGAAAAGCTTGTGCTTCGCACGTTTGGGAGAATTTTAAAATTATACGAAGTTTTAAATCTAAAATAAAAAAATAAAAGGGGTAATATTATCATATTTACAGCTATATTATTGCAGATCAAAGAAAATTTGAACATATCATGCATCATCTGGAGGTGATATATTTACAATATAGTTGTTGCAAATAAAAGAAACTTGAATAAACTGTGCATGATCAAGATCGTAAGATGAGATGAAAAGAAACTTAGAACTATTTGAGAAGAGAAAATTATATATGACAAACTATTTTACTACGTGTAAAGGACATTAAAAATTATTACATTTATTATAAAATTAAGAAAAAAGAACTAAACAACTAAATAAAAAATTTACAGAGAGACAGTAATATCATTGGTTCATGATATATATATATCTCTAAAATAATATACATGATCCATCACATTTCTAATAACATAATTTTATAAAGTATTAATAAAAGAATAATTAGCTAATAGAGTTTAAATGACTTAAATAATAATAAAAACTTAATCTATACTATTTTTAATAAGATTTAAAGGGTATAAATAAAAATCAAAAGTTTCTCCATCTAAGTCTCTTTCAATATAGTTGAGATATTCTAATATTCTAAAAACAGAATCTTTCTTCTTTATTCACAAATGACAAAAGTTGGACTGTCATGACTCGGAACCTTATGCGAGCGTATGATCTACCGCAGCTAGTTCTTTTCATTTCTTTGGCATATATAATGACTTGACTCCAGTGAGATAGAAAAAAACACACACACACCTGCACACCTCTTAAAACCATCACCACAGCCAATTTTAGCTAGAAATTAATTAAGCTGTGCCTAGCTAAATTCTTTACCAAGACATGGCATCGGCAGAAAATGATATACGGCAACCTTTGGTGCAACCAATATCGCCAACTTCGCACGAGTCAAGTTGCGAGCTGGAGAGGGTATTATCTGATACACAAGTACCGTTATTGCAGCGTCTATTGGCAGCTACTTGGATTGAGTTGAAGCTCCTCTTTTACTTGGCCGCTCCGGCGGTTATTGTTTATGTGATCAACTATGTCATGTCAATGTCCACCCAGATCTTTTCAGGCCACCTTGGTAACCTTCAGCTTGCTGCAGCTTCCCTTGGCAACAATGGTATTCAAGTCTTTGCCTACGGTCTCATGGTACCTAATTAATCTTCCGTCTCATGAGAATTAATTTGGAGTTCTTTTTTTTTTCTTGAGTGGAAACTATATTGAAAATCTCATCTAGTTATTATAATAATAATTTAATATGTTAACAAAAGATAGACATAATGTCATTCTATCCTATCTTTTGATGAAGATATTCCATTAAGTGAAGGTAGGATTTTTTCTACTTATAATAACTTAATATAATATCATGGATATGGTTTTTTTTCTAGTTTCTATCTTTAAGGGTATAACTATCGATTACTCAATTCAACCGGGAAATAAATAAGAGATTTTTTTAAGAGTAGGATTACTGGTAGCTTTAATACCATGTAAATTTATTTTTGGTTATTTTAGAGATTTGGTCATGGAATTTGGAATATCGAACCCCTTGATATGCAGGGGTTCGATCAAAAATGTATTTTTACCCTTTGTGTTACATTTATTATTTAATATAAGATTATTTATAGAAAAGTAAGTCAAATGGGTTAATAATATACATTTTGATAAATTTACAAGTTTGAATGAGACAAATAATATATAATTGAGTTATTTTATAAAATTGAAAGGGACAAATAATATGCATATTTGATAGCCTAATAAGTTTGAAGGGGGTAAATAGGATAGTATTTGCTAATTTTACATTTTAAATAGTTTAGTATATACAAAATGACAAAAGGAAAAAAAATCAAAGGGGGCACTACCCCCTTTCCCTTTGAGTAGCCTCGCCACTGTTGATATGAACAGACATTCTTCCATCTAATTGGTCCCTCAATGGTAAAATCTTTGACACTATATTGAGGTTTTTTGTTTTGTTTTGTGTAATGGATTTGTGCCTGAGTTTTTTTTTTGTTTTTTTACTAGAACATACCACTTGTATAACTGTAAATTTCATACGATTTTACTACATTTTATTTTCATAAATTAAATTTTTAAGTTATGTACTCACAGTTAATGCTAAAAAATAGACAACGACCTGCTACGATGTCTAGTAATATAAACTCAATTAGTCTTTACCTATTTAATCAATTTTGTTCATCAACTTTTACGATAGTGTTAACATATTATTGATCAAACAGTTAGGCATGGGAAGCGCGGTGGAGACGCTATGTGGGCAAGCATACGGTGCCCATAAGTACGAAATGCTAGGCATCTATCTACAACGCTCAGTTATCCTGCTCACACTAGCTGGCCTCCTCCTCACTTTCGTCTACATTTTCTCAAAACCAATCTTAATCTTCTTAGGCGAATCCCCAAACATAGCCTCAGCTGCTTCCCTGTTTGTGTACGGACTAATCCCTCAAATCTTCGCATACGCCCTCAACTTCCCAATCCAAAAATTCCTTCAGGCTCAAAGCATAGTTTATCCAAGCGCCTACATATCAGCGGCTACGCTTGTGGTTCATATTCTGCTCAGCTGGGTGGCTGTTTATAAGGTTGGGCTTGGGTTGTTGGGGGCGTCCTTGGTGCTGAGCTTGTCGTGGTGGGTGATCGTGGTGGCTCAGTTTGTGTATATTGTTAAGAGTGAGAAGTGTAAGAAGACGTGGAGTGGGTTTACTCCGCAAGCGTTTTTGGGGTTGTGGGGGTTCTTTAAGTTGTCAGTGGCGTCGGCTGTTATGCTCTGCTTGGAGACTTGGTATTTTCAGATCCTAGTTCTGCTTGCTGGGTTGCTTAAGAATCCTGAGTTGGCTCTTGACTCTCTCTCTATCTGGTACGATTTTTTTATATAATGTTGTTTCTTTGAGAAAGCATTAGATACATCAAGATAATTTATAACATCGGTAACACCTTCATCATTATTAAAATAAAATAAAAACACCTAAAAAAAATAAAAAAACAACAACAGGAGCTAAAAGAATTCTATCTGATAAGATAACACAATTATAACTAATAGTAAGAATGTGAGTTTTTGAAAGGAGATTAATATAGTAAAACATAATATATGTTTTTACTCTAATATAATAAAAATATCAGATTAATCAAGCTTTAATAATCTTTAAAATTATTGAATTAATTAGTTTACCTTTTTAACCTTTTGAGTTTTGTCCAATCATTAACGATATGATGGAGACAGAAAAGGCATAAAATATTTGCTGTGGGTTTGTAATTTTGTAGTCAATAAAAGACGTGACAAACTCTTATTCTTCAGAATTATCTTTTCCAGTTATCTTTTTACAAATTCGTCCCATTTCTTTTGGCAGCCAATAATTTGTCATTTTCCTCTTTATTCTGCACAAATAGTTTGAATATAAAGTACAAGGAGAGTATATATAATTCAAAGGGAAATACCGACACTTATTTATAAATTTATCGAGGTAGTCTCAGTTGTTAAAGAGTTTATTGGTGATTAAGTGTAAGATAAAATCTCATTCCATAAATTAATTTTGAATTTGAGAAGCGTTAATATCGACCAACAAAATTTAACTATTCTTAAATTGGTTGTTTCATTGATAATTTTAAGTAATTACAGTACAACAATATCAGGAGGGGTGTTCATGATTTCAGTGGGGTTCAACGCAGCTGCCAGGTCAGTCTTTTAAAAATTGAATTAGTTCCACATTTTAAGCTAGCTAAAAGTAATTAAGGGTTAATTATAATTATTCAATGGGTGATTGTATAGTGTAAGAGTAAGCAATGAGCTAGGAGCTGGGAATCCAAAATCAGCAGCATTTTCAGTAGTGGTGGTGACACTAATCTCATTCATCATCTCTGTGATAGCTGCCATTACTGTGCTTTTACTACGCAATGTCATTAGCTACGCATTCACAGAAGGTGAAGCTGTGTCTGTTGCTGTCTCAGATCTTTGTCCTCTTCTTGCTCTCACCCTCATTCTCAATGGAATTCAGCCTGTCTTATCTGGTACCTATACTAAATAGAAAAAATCTGTTGTACGGGCTGTAACCATATTGAGGATATTTAAAATGTGTGAGGGTACTTCAAATATTGAATAATGAGGTATTAATAACACATTTACAGTATCTATAATCAGATATTATAAATGTGTTTTTAAAATTAAAATATTCAACACATATTTAAGATATCTAATAGGGTACTGGCCCGGTATAGCAGCTTCCATGTTAAATATATTCAAAGTGTCAGTTTAGTATCTTTTTAAGATTGTTTAATATATTAAAGGTATATGTGACTAATTATGAAGGGGTGGCTGTTGGATGTGGATGGCAAGCTTTTGTGGCATATGTGAATGTGGGCTGTTATTATGTGATTGGTGTGCCATTGGGCTCTCTTCTTGGGTTTTACTTCCAACTTGATGCGAAGGTACACTATGTTTTTCCTTTCCACCCTTAATTCTCTTAAATTCCATCAACCTCATTCACTTGTTTTTTGTTTACACGTATATTCTATCTAATTTCAACAATTACATAATTCTGTTGTCATTACTGACTTGATGTGAAAGATTGAAATCGTTATTTTTCAATTTATATTGATCTAGCCATTTTATTTTTAACTAAATAATAATAGAAAAATGTTTTTATATATTCTCAAACACTAACAAATATAAATTATGATTTGTAAGATAATTAAATTGAAAATGTAACAAATAATAAAGACTATCGTCATGCGATTTATAAAAAAGGCAGATATGGGTATTTTCTAAAAGATTATATTATAGAGTTATACGTTGATTATAATGAAACTGAGAACTAATGTTCAGTGGGTTTTAAAATTAAATAAAATATATGTAACTAAATATATGAGATGTACGTATAATCTATCCTATAATTTTTTTAATAAAGAATGTGATGTACTATGAATCTATGATGTACTCTTGATAAAAAACAAATGTGTAGGGAATATGGTTGGGAATGATTGGTGGGACAATGATGCAGACGATCATTCTCATATGGGTCACATTCCGGACTGACTGGAATAAAGAGGCAAGTGAAAAAACTCATCAATTTACAATGTCTTCATTTTATTTCCGTGAAACTTTCAAAACAACCGGAAAGCATCTTAACTCATATTTGTGACGCTAAAAGGAAATGAAATGTTGATTGCATTGTATAGGTTAAAGAAGCAATGGAAAGGCTGAATAAGTGGGAAGAAAAGAAAGAGACTTTCTCCAAGGATTGAAAGAAGTAACCAATTGACAGTTAGCATTGCTTATTTAGCACCTCAACATGGCTCCGTTTGAGTACAATCGGCACCTTATTCGGCCGCGTCTCACTTTTTTGAGCCAATGATGATATCTTCTGATTAAAATGGAAATGCCCCATGGATGTTTGATACAATTTTTTTTTGTCAAGGAGATGTTTGATACTAATTCATACGAAATAAAATTATCAAAGAAACAACAATAATGTTTTATTCAATTTCGGCTCGTAGATTTTAATCGGATAGGCTCGTTGATTTTCATCACGAGCAGACTAAATTGGTCTAATATTTATTGAGAAAAAAAATAATTTTCCCTTAATATCATAAAGGATATATCGTAATAAATCGAGAATAAAAAACGTCATTTTATAATTGTAAAGAAAAAGAGACATATATTAACTCAAATTCAAGACTAAGATTGTTGATCAAAATTGTCATAATGAATATTTGTTTACATGACTACTGCCCTGATTTGCACAATGATTTAAATGAGTTATTGAAAGAAGTTAGTAATTTAAATGAGTTAAAAAGTAAATAAGCTTTAACCAAAATTAATGTAGCTTATTAGTTTACATTTTTCTATATTTCTAAAACTATCTTAGTTGTTAATATAAAAATACTCACTATCTTGATGTGAATCATATTCTCTTAAATCTTTCAAAATCGTCACAACTACTTTCCTCACCGCGCTTACCATTACCAGGGTAGTCATCTTTGCTTCCCACCATTGCCCACGTGAAGGGTTATTTTTTTTTACCTTAAATAATCACATTTGCTATTAGATGATATTAAAGTATTTTTTAACTTAAAAGTTTTACTTATTTATCAAATATCGACTAAAATAAGTTACAACTTAAAGTTTACTCAAATAAGCGGAGTCAAATATATTTTCGAACTTATAGACTAAATCTATGCTTAACAAATTATAACTAAAAATTTTAAATTATAAGTATAAATTTTAGTGGAGTAAAACAATCCCTCCCTACATGCCAACTGAATTTGAGTCCTAACAATTATGATTTGAGGAACAATTATACACAGCAAATATCATTACCTCGTTCAAGACTGTACCTAGAAGCCCAGTAAACCCAGCCCTTCAACTTAGAAAGCCCAAAAGGCTTTCCGTTCTCGGGTCGTTTTATTTTGTAAAAGAACTAGCCATTAGTACAATCTCGTTTTCCCCCGTTCGACTTTTTCCTGTAATCATCATTCTCCTCTTCTCGATCATCTTCCTCATTTTCTTCGCAGAATTTTCTTATTGCTCTTCTTCACCGATTTGTTCCATCTTTTTACATGATGACTCTCTCAATTGCTTCTTCCTTTTGCCCTAATAAACCTTCTTAAACCTTTCTTTTTTTGCCCCTGTTTGCTATTGTTGCCCATTATGGATAATTTAGTGGAAGATCTAGAATGTGTACTAGATCTCGGGGAAATTCTGAAAGAACAGAGCACCAGTACAAATGGTTGGCTAGTAGGAAAATTGTTCTCTGAAAGAAGCATTAACCCCACGGTAATGCTATATGTGGTAAGAAAGAACATAAATATTGAAAGTGGTTTGGAATTGAAAGTTCTAGACAAACACCTCTCTCTCTTCCAATTTCTTGACCCCAAAGAAATGGAAAAAGTCAAGATAAAAGGGCCATGGTCATTCAATGGTAGTCTTCTTGTTCTAATAGACTTTGAAGTAGGCTCTCAGCCATCCGAGATCAGTTTTGAAATCTACTCAATATGGATACAGATACAAGATCTACCTCCTCACTGAGTGGTACCTGCAGTCATTAAGAAGATTGCTATGTCAATTTGTGACTTAATAGAAATTGATGACTACACAATACGGGGTTCTTTAACCAGATCAGTTAGACTGAGAATTGATATCAAAATAAAAAAGATGTTGTGCATCACCACAAACTCCAAATGATTTTTTCTATGGAAACTAAAATGAAGAAAAGAAATGCTGAGGTACTCTCTAAACACCTAAACATTGAATTTTCTTTCATCATTATTGATCATGTTGGCCTCTCTGCTGGCCTGGCTATTCTCTGGAATCTTTCTATGAATGTTAGTTGTATTTCTGGATCTAGAAATATGATTTCGCTTGTTGTTACTGATATTGGTAGATTTTCTTTCATTTATGGCAGTAGGAATGATATAGATAGATGGTTAGACTTTGAAAACATTGTTAATTCAAATCTGGCTCTAATTGCCCTTGGATCATTGTTGGTGATTTCAATGAACTGGCTTCTTTTGATGAAAAATCAGGAGGTAGACCTGTAGACTTTAATAAGGCTAGTAGATTCAAGAATTTTAGTAACATATGTCATGTTATGGACCTTACTTCCAAATGTTGTTTCTTCACTTAGAGAAGCAATAGAGAATGTTGTAACTTTATTTAAGAAAGGTTTGATAGGATTTTGATAAGTGAAGTTAACCCTTCATAAATTCCCTAATATTGAGGTCATTATCCCCGCTGAAGTAGGGTCTTACCACAACATGCTTATCTTTTAACTCTTTTTTTTTTGTCAAAATTACATTACAAATTCGAAGGGGATGGGGGAATATGACTCGAACTCACGATCTCTAAGGTATGGGTGTGGGGGTTTAACCAACTGCGCCAACCCAACTTGTCGCTTATCCTTAACCTTGAGAACCACAAAATCTATGCTACGAAGAACTTTATATATGAGCCAAAATGGCATGACGAGTCTGGTTTTTTTATGCTATCACTTATGGTTGGAATCGTACTAGCAAATCTAGAGGGATGGCTAATTTCATTGCAAAAATTAAAACTATAAAGGAGAAATAAGAAAATGGATTAAAAACAATAGAGGTAATCCTAAAGTAGAAATTGATCTTCTTAAAAATGAATTATCAAACCTTAATGATGATAATGAAAATCAGAGAACTTGAAAGAAAATCACTACGGATCATTTAGGTTGATTATGGAAGAAGGAAGAGCTTTATGGGGCATTAGGGCCAAGAACCACTGACTTAAGTTCGGTGACGAAAACACAACATTCTTCCATACTTCTGTCCTTAAAAGAAGAGCAGACGACATATTTAGGAGACTTAAGAATAATTTTGGAAACTTGGTGTATGAAGATTCTGATTTATCTAATATTATGCCGGACTTCTTTAAATCTAATTATGCTAGTGAACCTACTTCTGATGGTGATTGGATTCTCTCTCATATTTCTTCTGTTATTGATGATACCAATTATAATCTTTTAACCATGCCTGTGACCTTAGAAGAGGTTAAACATGCTGCCTTCTCATTAGGAGGTGACAAGGCTACTGGCCTTGATGGCATGTCTGGGCATTTCTATCATAAAAATTAGACTTGATTGGTGTTGATCTTTGGAAAGTTGTCTTAGATTTCTTTGACATATGCTACCTCCCCAATTCTGTCAATGAAACTTACATAATCTTATTCCTAAAATCAAACAGCCTGAGCTTCCTTGTGATTTTAGGCCAATTGCATTGTGTAATTTCAGTCACAAAGTTTTTTCAAATGTCATTGTCAATAGAATTAAGCCTTTGCTCCCTACATTCATATCTGAAAATCAAGCTGCCTTTGTTAGTGGCAGGCTTATACAAGATAAGATTATTCTTGCAAGGAGACTTACAAAACTTTACCAGGAGATGTCTTTATCTTGACAGATTCCAAACCTGAAACTGTTTCAGATTTAAAGAGGGTGGGCAGGTGGTGGACTTTTGCATCGGTTATTCAAGTTCCAGAAGACGATGATGGAAATGATGGCACCTCGACTTACTTTAAAATACATGCACTCAAGGATCCTGATTTCTATTGGACTACTCAGAGATCGTTGTTTTTGATATCTCTGATCAACATAATACCTAAGAAAAGAATATATAATGCACTGCACATGTTCAGAAATCTGAACTTTGTTGAGGAAGTTTTATGCACTAATTCCATGGTGAGGGTCTTGTGTTGAATTTATTTTATACTCTCGAGCTACTTCATCCTTGTGACACTTATCAACTTCTTTTGTTTAATATGTCCAATTAACAACTTTTTGAATTTTTTACTGAAGTCCTTACTCAGTCTCGAGTAACATGGTAATCGATTTTTTAAAGAATTTTAAGTATAGATCGATTCCTTTGTAACTAATTGTTGACATTCGTTTCTGTATTTCCACTATGGACGTTTTCAGTGTTGAGATTGCAATACTTGAATATTGTTAGTTGCTCCTCTTTGTATTACTTTTTATCTTTTGGTTTATATATCATGCTCAGTTGCTAGACATTGTTTCCTTTCGAAATTGTTTTACTGATGCTGGATTTTATCCTATAGTACAAGTCTGATTCTCAATCAGTAATTGACACGTGATAAATACTGTGAATTAAATATTTATTTTAATCAGATAAATATATATATATCAATTAATTCAAAATTATCACATATGATTATCCCTATCAACTATCTTATCTATTAGTTCATAAATAATAGATTTAGTTGATTCAAATGATTGTTTAATAATAATTTATAATTATCAAATTTCACAAATTAGATATTCAGTCTCACTTATCGATAATTAAAAAATTAACCGNATATAAATAATTCAATTAATTAATCACACATAATTATCTCATAATTACATACTTGTCATAGAATAAAAATTCTTTTTACAAGTTAGTCCTTTTATCATGTCTTGAAATATTCACACTCTAGACTACGTAGTACAGATGTGACTTGAGAACCATGGACCTATAATCATAACCTTCAATAAATTCGATTATTAATTAAACTCTTTAGTTAAATAATTTTATTTATGAATTCCATTATTACTCTATTATAAATATGAAATTGCACTTTTAGAAATTATAGAATGTATTTATAGAGTATTCTCGTGTAGTCCATTGATATAATCATTTCACGTAGTTTTGTCCTCCAATTATTGGTTTGTAAATTAAAGATGGTCAAAATTACCATTGTACATTTCTAATTACCTCTTGATCCTTAAGTACCATTAATTCACTAATGAATGACTAATTTATAATCGTATTATAAATTTGAGCTCAATCACTATTCAGTTCTAGAATTAACACAATGTCTCAACTTCAGTAATTACTCATCACTGTCTTCTCCTCATTTGACAAATGGATGTCAAGACTACCTTTCTGAACCCCGAAATGACCTTGCCCAATAGGGAAATCCCAATGAATTGGGCCTTTCGATACAATCAAATAGAAAGCCCTAAGGGCGCCATATTCTAGGAGCCCAAACTATGTGATTGAATAAATCCTCCTCTATTTGTTACGGGTTGATGACTCATTCTCCTTCCCCTTCTTCAAACTTCGATTCGTATTGTTCATAGAGAAATCTCTGATCAACGATAGAACAAGATCCATTTTGCATCATATCTAAGGATTCCTTGGTTCAGGCCAAAGAGCAATGTCACTCGATCATTATCAAATCGACTACAATCTTTTTCTGTCCTCTTCATCTATAAAGAATTCTCGATGTGAAAACACAGCGACAAAAGGTTGATCTTCGAATAGGAAAAAGAGTGGATCTGCAAGATCCCAAATGAATTGGCTTATTCGAAAAAAGCCTTGTTCTTTGGAAGATCTATCTCTTGTCTTGTACTGCAGGGTTCCACTCTGTAAGAACTCTGAATCATTCTCTTAAGCTCATCCCCTTCATCATATATGATTCGCTTGCCCCGAAATGACCTATCTTAATAGGGACATCCCAATGAATTGAGCCTTTCGATAAAATCAAATAAAAAGTCGTGCTAGTGGCGGGCGACAATACCATAATGTCAGTTCAGTTGGAAGCCTAAGCCAAGAAGGTACGAACGAAGTGATGGGCCCCTTTAGAGATAGGGTAGGGGGCGCCTTTCTTATGCTAGTCATTTCGAACATCTCTCATTTTCTCTTAACGTGCACAGTTTGCTTGCATGCAGTTTTAGGCACATGTCTCTTTCTTAGTTTCACACTGGCCTAATGAATGAAAATCAATCTTTTAGTAAGCGTATATAAGCAACTATTTAGTGTATAAGCAATTCTTTAGTGGACGCACCGAAAGGTACATATAGTGGATGTTGGTTGAAGATGATGTTATCATTACTATTTGACTCAGACCTATTCTAAAAAAGTCGAGGCATTTTGAATTGTTTGTTGACACGGAAAAAGTCAAGGAAAACCTTTTTAGAAAGAAGATCTTTTGTTTGTATCATGGTAGCCTGCTCCAATTCCCTTATGAAACTTTCGTTATTAGGTTAGCCATACACTTCACATGTTTCAAGCGATTCACATGGCACCATCAAATGATACAAGTTTTGGATAAGAATCTACTGCGCACTAGAACGTCCTTGTTGACGGTCCAATTGAACTATGAGCTAGAGGTCTTTTAACTTTTGTTTGGGCGATGGCGGCCAGTGCTCCTAAGATCATAGAAGCAATGATGCAGAAAAAGAAGTTTTGTTGCAATGTAGCTCCATAGGAACCATAAATAGAAATACGTGAAATATTAGCAAAAATAGAGATTTTAGGCGCAATAGAAAGGAATGTTGTAACCGGGGTGGGTGAACCCTCATAGATATAAGGTGTCCACATATATAGAGTCAAAAGGGATATGAAGTCTGAAAGGGGGTTTCTTCGGGGCTTCGATAGATGATGTCATTAACTTGAACTTCTTTATCTACTTGATAGCTGATGGGAGTACGAGTTTCTTCAAGGAAGTGTCCCCTATGATAAACTTTTAGTAAAGAGTCCTTGGATTCTCTTTTTTCCATAAGCCTAGAAGCAAGGTGTAGTCAAGCCCTTTGAATCTCTTTCATTGAAGAAGACAGACTTCAAGACTGAAACCTGCCCCTTTCCCCTGTATCCTTCTCCCTGTACAAATCCATTTCGGGTTCGGGAGCCTCCTCAACGAGAACTTCTACTTCTTCCCGTAGAGGAAGATTGAGATCAAGGTTCCACCGAGGGTTTGAGCTTGATGCACCTAAACCCCGAACCATCTTGACCTTGCCTATGTCCGGGAAGTCAGTTTCTATCCATTCAAAAAACCGATCAAAATCGCAAACGCACTTTATGAGAATTCGAATAAGAAAAAGAAGCAAGTGGATTTGTCTTTTCATTTGGTTCTCTCTTCAAGATCTGGCCTGGTCGATCGAATTCACCACATTGGGGATATGGAAATCGAACCCACTTATTCCAAGACCCCTAATCCCCGTGAACTCACTCACTTGTCTATCGAAAATTAGCCGCTTCCATTACATTTGACCCTTGGTTAATGGGCTTTGATGTCCAGAAAACAACGTTCGACTTCCACGTGTTAAGCATATAACTAGCGTTCCTTCTGAGCTAGGATGAAACTCTTCTTTTGAGTATGATTGGGCCCTGCAGTGGTATAACCTGGTGAACTGGGCGTACTACTAAACATTGATTCTCTCTCCTGAACCCTATTATATATACACCAACTCGATCAAAATCAAAGAAAACTTATTAACTACATAAAAAACCTCTATTCCTGACGTGAATGGATGCTTTCAATTAGTTATACTTTTAAAACTATATAAAAAAATAACAAGCGTGCGATATTTATAAACATTTCAACCAAACTCTTTATTTGTGAAGGCCTAATGATAATGTGTTATTGAGTCAACAAGCTTACCTTACCTTATATTAGAGAATGGTTTGGAACCTTTGAAATCTCTAAATCCTTGTCTGTGTCTGGTTCCTTAGCTGACGCCAGCCATCCCCCCTAACTAGCTTTATTTGTTGTTAGGAAGCGAAGCTAGCTCGGCCGAGTTAATAGTGAGGCATTCATATTCTTTTGTTTTTTTTTTGAAAACCTGTTATAACAAAATGAATAAAACAATAAATTAAAAACAATAAAGATATATCTATTCATGTTTGCCAATACGGCATTCCTATCTTTTTCTAATATTTATACTTAAACCGAAATAAGTCAATGAATTGGAATAACTTAACCGATCGATCAATTTTTTATACTATGTTTAATGGATACTTTTAGATCATGATTCTTTTTAGTTTTTTTACTCGAAATCTATTTTTATAAAAATTATACTTTTCTAGTTTTCATTTTTTCAACAACTCCTTATCCCATAGATCTAGTAAAAGTTCATGAATCAGCCTGGCCCAAGGTTTTTTTTATATTGAATTACTTTAATTGCATGGATGGTTATTCTATTTTTATCATAGAATAATTATTCGATTCTTTTTGCTCTTTGGATCATAATTCAATCAAAACTTCTCGAAATACCCCAATCTGTAAGATCCATTTTTTTCTTTGATTCTTAAACTTCTATGAAATCAGAATAGTTTCCTTCATTCTTATAGTACTACATTTCGATAAAATCTAACCGTATTCAAATATTTCTTGTTTTTTATTGATTCCTGTTAAAAATAAACAATTTGAGTATTGAGTAGAAGGTCATACATATCTTTTTTTAATGAATCTATTTTTATGTTATTTCATACAATACAATTCATTTGGTTATGGGATCATTTTCTCACGAGAGAGGTAATTAAGAGAAATTATAGAATAGGTTTCTACCTATGCCTAGATCTAGGATAAATGGAAATTTTATTGATAAGACCTTTTCAATTGTAGCCAATATCTTATTACGAATAATTTTGACAACTTCAGGGGAAAAGGAGGCAATTGCTAGATAATAGTAGATAAATAATTTTTTTTCCTATTATTTACTTTTTACTTTACCACTCTCAATCTTAGGAGAAAGATAAGACACATTATTCAGGATGAAAAAAAAAGTTTATTAAAATAAATCTACGCTGACTCATTCTATCTACTATTATCCAGCAATCCGGACCGTATTGAAAAGATTCCTGAAACACAGCATGGAAAAGTCACAATATTAAGAAACGAGGTCCAAGAATGAAGAAGGGGTAGAATTACTAAATACAAAAGATACTTGTTAGGTTCTCTATTTTATTTTCCCATCGAGGCTGAACCTAAACCTGTGCTCGAGAGATAGTTGTCCATATGCTGATAATGGATGTATGGATTCTCAAGAAGAGAGGAGCCGTGGTGGTCCCCCTAAGTGAATAGAAAGCCCGGATCCCATGAGTGAATAGAAAGTTGGATCTACATTGGATCTCACCTGAATCGCCCCATCTATCCTCATGAGGAGAAGTTTGGTTTCAAACCCCGGTTCGAATAGGAGAAGTAGGCCATGCTAATGTGCCTTGGATGATCCACATCTCATCAGCGCAGATAGCGGGAAGAAAAGAGAAGGTCCAATGGACATTAGAATCAGAATAATAGGGCTTTCCTTCTTGAGAAGAAGGTGGACTTCCATGCCCTTTATAGCTACTTAAAGGCAGGCTCAAAGACAAAAGAAGGAGATCCGGGAACAAATCAGTATGAAAATCGTATGACTTGAGAATTGGAATAAAAGGAATTTCTGGTTGAGTGTTTACCTATATAGTTCTACTTATAGGCGGGCAGGACATGAGCAACAGTTAAATTCTAAAATAGATTGGCAGTTCTAGTTCAATTCTTAATGTTGTAGTTCTGTAGTTGTAGGGGAAGGAGGCCTGAATGCCACTTTCAAGCGAGTAACCGGGACTTACTGCTAATATATATCCTAATAAGACAAGACTAGATAACTATAACTATCCTAATACAAAATCAAAACTCTTAATTAGACCGGCCCCTTCACCTACAAAAGGATCAGTTATTGGAGTACAGCGCTTATGCGGGGGTGATTTAGTCACCTAGAGAGAGAAAAATAGCTATGAGCCAACTCACTTATTATACATTACCATGAAATCTGGCATGCCAAACCGTGTATCAAATCTCGTATCATCCATGTTCGGTAGATAGAGATTGAAAGAAAACAAGGAGTGACAGCCCAAATATATTATTAGATGTTCTTTCTTCGTCTCTCTCATCTCACATCGTATCATCAAAAAATATTTTAGTGGGTGGCATGAGGGGGTATGCCAAATCGCAGAGGGGCAAGTACCAAATCAAATATAGATTATGTAAATTCTTCCTCATCTTGTACAAAACGTGCATGCCAACTCTATTTTACATGAATTCAGTGAACTTCTTATACGTTACCTTTTTATCTGTCTCTGTTCTATGATGGCTATTCAAGTTGGTAGATCATCCTTTTTATTACATTACTGGTCGAGAAGCTTTGTTATGACATGACGAGTAGGCCAAGTTATTGATTAAAGGAGACGAGTAGGAAAAGGAAAGAAAGAAGGTGCTAGTGGAATTGAACAAAACTTGACATTCCATTCTTCGTGCTTAGAATCTACTTGCTAGTGGAAACGGGCATTAGACTTTTATCTTGTGGGTCTACGAATTCTCCTTTTTAAAAGAGCATTTTCGGATATCTATCTAGGGTTCACCTCTTTCGCGTGATGAAAGAAGCTATGCCGATGCTTATCAAATGCATTTCTTTGACTCAATGACCTATTTCATCAAGTCCGGTTATAGAATAGGGTCCATTCCTTACTTAAATTTTCCGGATTCACTTGCTCTGTGAGATACACTGCTAAAAAGCCTACTGCTACACGGGCGAAGGAGGAGACTAGCTTGAAACACTTGCTCAAACCTTTCTAGTCGAGCCCTTCATCTATCTTATTCAGGACCGACCTTAATGATCCTTATCCTAACGGTGTGGCGTGTACAGTTGATGAATGAAGTGAGTTCATTACAAAATCAAAGATGCAAAATGGAAAAAGCCAAAAAGAAAGCATTCATTCCCCTTTTATATCTTACATCTATAGTATTTTTGCCTTGGTCGATCTTTCTTTCATTTAATAAAAGCCTAGAATCTTGGGTTACTAATTGGTGGAATACTAGGCAATCTAAATTTTTTTGAATGATATTCAAGAAAATAGTATTTTGAAAAACGTTATAGAATTAGAGGAACTCTTCCGCTTAGATGAAATGCTAAAGGAATACCCGGAAACACATCTACAAAAGCTTCGTATCAGAATCTACAAAGGAACAATCCAATTGATCAAGATGCACAATGAGGATCGTAGCCATACAATTTTGGACTTCTCGACAAATATAATTTGTTTCATTATTCTAAGTGGTTATTCTATTCTCGGTAATGAAGAACTTGTTATTCTTAACTCTGGGGTGCAAGAGTTCCTATAGATTCATAATAGGCTCAATATTAATTATAATAGAACTTATGTTTGATATGAATATTAAGTAGCGTATACAGTTGATGAATGAAGTGAGTTCATTAAAAAATCAAAGATGCAAAATGGCTAAAGCAAAAAAGAAAGCATTCATTCCCCTTCTATATCTTGCATCTATAGTATTTTTTCCTTGGTGGATCTCTCTTTCGTTTAATAAAAGCCTGGGTTACTAATTGGTGGAATACTGGGTAATCTGAAATTTTTTGAATGATATTCTAGAAAAGAGCACTTTAAAAAAAGTTATAGAATTAGAGAAACTCTTCCTCTTAGACGAAATGCTAAAGGAATACCCGAAAATACATCTACAAAAGCTTCGTATCGGAATCTACAGAAGAACAATACAATTGATCAAGATGCAGAATGAGGATCATATCCATACAATTTTGCACTTCTTGACAAATATAATTTGTTTCGTTATTCTAAGTTGTTATTCTATTCTAGGTAACAAAGAACTTGTTATTCTTAACTCTTGGGTGCAAGAGTTCCCATATAACTTAAGCGACACAATAAAAGCTTTTTCTATTCTTTTGTTAACTAATTTATGTATAGGATTCCATTCGCCCCATGGTTGGGAACTAATATGGCTCTGTTTACAAAGATTTTGGATTTGCTCATAATGATCAAATTATATCCGGTCTTGTATCCACTTTCCTAGTCATTCTAGATACCATTTCAAAATATTGGATCTTCTGTTATTTAAATCGTGTATCTTCATCACTTGTAGTGATTTATCATTCAATGAATGACTGAAAAATAATCCACTGATCCAATTTGAATGTTTGTTACTTTGTATATAAGTCAAACATTCAAAATTATACTTATTTCTTCTACCCATCCAGGAGGATTCCTCCTATATTCAAGTAAAATTATTTCATTAAGTAGCAGAATCATGGATAGGGAACTATACGAGCGACCTACCTAATTTTATTGTAGAAATTTTCAGGATCAAAGATTGGTCCATGCAAACTAGAAATACCTTTCTTGGATAAAAGTAGAGATTACTCGATCCATTTTCGTATCGCTCATGATATATATAATAAGCCAGGCACCCATTTCAAATGCATATCCCATTTTTGCACAGTAGGGTTACATTTTTGCATAGTAGGGTTACGGAAATCCATGACAAGCGACCAACCATATTGTTTGTGCCAACTGCCATTTGGCTCATTTGAAGTACACATGGATACATCAGACTATGTCATAGGCAGTATGCTAGTACAATAAGGTAACCTAGTAGCATATGAGAGCTGAAAGCTTAATGAGACCGAAAGGCATGGTCCAAGAGAAGGAAATGACATCAATAGTGCACTACTTGAGAACGTGGAGGCGGGTAGCGATTTGTGGTCAAGACGGATAATGTGGCGACGAGTGAATTCCTGGCCTAGAAGAAAGTCACGCCAAAATAGGGACAACGGCAAGCAAGACAAACTTGCCAAGTTTGATTGATATGGGGCTAGAGTATGAGCTTTGACACACCAACTAGGTCGTGGATGCCTTAAGTAGGAAGACAGAGCTAGCAGCATTTAAGTCTGAGGCAGTTGCAACCACTAGCAGCATTTAAGTCTGAGGCAGCTGCAACCACTAGCAGGGTCACGAGTACCCTACCGCATCGTATTCGAGATGGGCTTGAAAAAGGACCCGCGAGAAGCCTTTTGCACCAAGCTAAGGAATGCAAAACTCAGCTTGGATCAAGGATGGGCTCTTGGTTTCAAAAGGGAATCTACTTATTTTTCTTCCAAAACCTTTCTTTTTTCGCTAGGACACTCCACTAACAAGGAGTATCACGCACGAGCGGGGAAAACAAAGCCAAAGTAGGGGGAATTCTTCGTTAAGGGAATTTTAAAGTCGACCTCACTTTTCAGAGTTGCTCCCAGCTCACACTATGGTAGAGGAGGTGCCTTGAAGATCTAGGAGTGTGAGCAATACGATCCCAAAGGCTCCCATACTTTTTCGAGGGTAGGGAGCATAGATGCCGAACAAACCTGACCCCTATCTATCGTCGTAGAAGCTGTTCCTAGGAAAGGTTATGGTTCTTGGCTATCCCTTTCTTAATAGATGTTGGCCCTGGGGCCGGCTCGGGCTAAATCAAAGTAGTAGCAATGAAGATATCGGGCTCAAGGCTAGATAGAAGATAGGTTATTCCTCTTACTGTACTTCTCGAGGGGAGTTTGAAAAAATCTGTTACAGAAGAGGAGTCCTTAGGCCTCTTAAAAAGATTGAAGTCTCCGATAATAAGTCCTTACGGCTACATTAGCAGTAGTGCTAGTAAGGTTGACAAATACAAAGAGTGAATGTGTGACACACTTGATGAAGTGTGGAGGAAAGTGGGACAAATGGCCGATACTACTGGAAGGATTCCTCTTTGGATAATAGGTATTGTAATTGGTATCGTTGTGATTAGTTAGTCAGTATTTTCTTTTATGGTTCATATTCCGGATTGGGTTCATCCCTGTAATAATTGGATGAACTGAGTTGTAGCCATGAAAGCGCAATAACTCAACAGAGTCCCCCCTCAAATAAGTAAAAAAGAGGGGGTAGGTCCCGTTGAGCTCTTACTAATTCGAACATTTTATTCGTATAAATGACAAAATTGATCACTTTTTACGATGTTTCATAAAAATACATTTCATTTCTTTCGGATAATGTTTTTGAAAAATACACTTCATTAAATTAAGTATTAATTTCTTCAAAAAATTGATTTAGAACATCTCTTTCTATATAGTATCTGTTGATACTTTCAAAGTAAAAAATAAGAGAAAATCACTCGATTCCCTACTTCTGAATCAAACAATCACAATAAAATAATAATAATATAGTTATATGAATCAGATATCATACAAATCCTTTCCATACCAATAGAACTTTCTTTACTCTATTGATTTTAATATAGAATAAAAGTTTCCATTTTTTATAAGTTTATTAGAAAAGTTCTGTTTGCTTAATTTATTTCCCTCTATCTTTTCTTTGTTCACTACTTATGTAATAAATCTAAAAAAGAGTTATGATAAACTGGGAAAAATGAAAACTAAAATATAGATCTTTGATGAAGCGAAAAAAGAATAATGAATTATTATTTTGACACAAGAAAATGAGGGTGAGAGAAAGTCAAGATGATATTTACGTTGGTTTTTCCAACAAAACTACAATTTTTTTTGTCTTTCTCATTTTAACATAAGCAGGAGGGATTCGCAAATCTTCCAGACATAGAGCGTGCATGGCCTTGAACCAAAATACATTACCTATAGTGGAAGTAAACATGTTAGTAACAGAACCTTCTTAAAAAAGGTCTAAGGGATAAGCTACATAAGCAATATATTGATTTTCTTCCTCAGCAACATGCTCGATGAAGTAGCATTGTCCTTTGTAACGATCAAAATTGGTAAGCCCATCGGTCCACATAGTTGTCCATGTACCAGTAGAAGTTTCAACAACTACAGCGACACCTGTTTTCCTCAGGTGGAACTCTAGGTTGAGGAGTTACTCGGAATGCTGCCAAAATATCAGTATCTTTGGTTTCATAGTCAGGAGTATAATATGTCAATTTATATTCTTTAACACCATATTTGAATCCAACACTTACTTTATTATCTGTTTGTGATGACATAAGTCCCTCCCTACAACTCATGAATTAAGAATCCACAGTATTTATTTCAATCAAGATTGGGTCTCTCTACCAGGTGTTCTGCCCGTGGCTTCAGGGGTATTCACGTTTGGAATTTTCCTGCTCTGACCGAGATCTTTGGAGATGATTCCATACTACAATTCGGTGGAGGAACTTTAGGGCACCAGCTTAATGAAAAGGAAAGTAAAAGCTCTTTCAAGAGAGTTTAGTGAGCCCCTAGTACCTTAATCAGAGAGCTTGAACACGCTTTCTACTTAAAGAAAGATTGCAATAGAGACGACTGATACAGACAGGGGTCAACTCTTTTTAAAAGAAGGAACCATGGGATTCGATCAAAGAAAGAGAGAGAAGGGTTCACGGGAAAGTATACAAGAAAGATCAACCTTTCTTTTACCTGAATTTCCCCTTACAGACGCATCATTAAACACTTTACGAAGCACGAAATGGAATCATTGCAAAAGAAAGGTATGGCGGTTGGGGACCGGAAGAGGATTCAGCCTTTAAGCATGCAGATGACTGTTTGCTGTCAACCCTAGTCCTTCAGTTTCTAAATTGGAATAAGGAGTTCATGTTCATATTGACGCATCACTCTATGCCATGGAATGTATGTTGGCGCAGGAAGGGCCGCATGATAACCCCATCTACTTTACAAGTAGACGACTTTCCACTTAGGAATTATTCAACCACTGAACCTTCTTTATCTTGATCCGACCCACACCTAAGACTCAAGATTAAGCTCCAGAGCTGCTCATAACAACGTACCAAAAAGAAGACATAATCGTTTATAGTCACTCACTGGAGGTTTGAATGAATCTAGCTTACTGCATGCCTCGAGCACAAATCAAATGAACCCCATGGATCCATATAAAAAATCGATATGTTATTTAACAGATTCTGTTTTCCAAAGTTACAACTATCCATTGAAAGTAATTTAGTTCGTATAGAAAAATGCTCAATACCCAAGTAGGCTTACAAAGTTGATCATGTTCAAGTACTTTCTGGGTCGTCTAAGACCTTGCGATTGTACTTTATCCCCCTCAAAAAATGAAAATATAAAATATTGATACTTTTTACATACAAATACAAAGAATTTACTTGTTACTAATAGTGTCTAGCCTCTACTCTTATTTGGATCCCTTGTTTCACACTGATTGTATAGTATTATAAATCGAGTCATTGCAGAGGAAATGAATGCATTTTTTACTATTACTATTAAATAAGTGAAATAGATAAAACATAATCTGGATCATGCCACATTCCTTATTCTACTCGATCTTACGGAGCCTGTTCATGCACAACATGATCGAGTGTGATCATAGAAAAGATTCTCTTCAAGTAAACCAGTATATGCTTTGTATGGAGCTTACACGGTGGTTGGAACAAAGACACATTTAGTTGAAAATTCAAATGTGGCAGATAAAGTCATATATTTGCATGGCCCAATCAATAGTTCAAGTCACACACTCCCATAATCCATTTTTCTCTTAGAAGAATTCACTTCAACTATTCTTATCGATACTATTTATTTTGTGGAGTTGAAGGGAAATATCCAAATACATGTCTTATTCCCTCGGGTTCTGTGACTCGAGTAAGAGGATCTCTACGCTAGAGCATAAAAGAACGTCATCCCTCTATCGGATTGCCTTGGCCCCCTAGCCAAAGACTTCATTTCCCTTTTTCGTAACCTTCAACTAAGCGTCAAGACTGATTCTCCCCTGTGTAAAGTTCTAACTTGGATCTTCCTACCACTGATGAGAAGCCATCCCCTCCTTCCGCAGACACCTCCCTACCACCATATATGAAATATGCCTTGTCTGATTTTCAATCCTCCCTCCTCCCTTCAAAAGACCTGTAAAGGAAGATCTGATAACAAGAGATCCATTATCAAATGTTGTAAAGGGATTGCCTAGCTAGCACATATCAAAGAGTTGGAGACTGAGTTCCTGCCATTGTAGAAAAAAGTCATTGATGGATCAATTTCTATAGGTGGGTCTCAACTCAGATCGAGACATTCAGATTTGCATATGAAGAGTACTGCCTTGGAGGGAGTAGGGGTTGTAGGGGAAGAACCAACGTACGAATAGTTCCTTGATTTTGACTAAGGGATTATTGAACCCTTGCCTTGGAATAAATAGAATAAAATGGATTGTTATCGGTGCGATCTGACTCATTATTAGAGATCAATCCTGAACCTGATGGATCTTTCCTTTTTCTGATATACGAAATATGGGATTTCACTAAGTGAATTCTTAGAAGATTTGGAACTAGACCATTTGTAGTTACTTCAACAAAGGAAGCGAGGGCTTTTTTGATAGAATTTTTTTTATCTTCGTCCCAATTCAACACTAAATACGTCCGAACTAATTGAATACGTATGCCAAAAATTCCCCAAATTGGTTTACCATTTCCATAAAGGATATAATTGACAATTCTAAGATCCAGATTATCCCTTTCTTGCAGAAGATCCTGTGGGAAAGTATTACTAAATTTATACCGGTCGTTATTTCATATAGAATGACAGGTCGAACCAAAACAAAATACTTTTCTCTTGGTAGGTGTGATCCATTAGACATAAATCCAATTTAATTTTTTTTATTTCTTAGAATTTTTTTACCCTTTCAGGTGGTATCAAGATGCCACTGTGTCGGGATATCTTATCCATCTTTCCAGGAAAATGTATATCTCTAGAAAATATTTTAAGTTCAAACATTTTTTCCGCCTACTCGGCTTCTTGTACTTAAAGTGATTTGTGTATCTACTCCAACGATAATATTCTTTCGTACCATTATGGGAAGAAGATTCAGGTAAAATATGCACTTCCTCAGGTATGAAAATAATCAATCTACTTTCATTTGGTATTTTGGCCATTCTATTATTTTTTACGTGGAATTTGGAATACTTGAATGGTCGATTCTTTTTTTTTTTTGTCTTAGCTTCCACCTTTCATAATGACTTTCCCTATAGTCGTCAGCTCGTTCTTGATAGATCCGATCAGATGTTCATAATTTGGAGTATAAGGATTCGAACCTTTGCATGTAGGTACCAAAAACTGATGCCTTACCACTTGGCTATACTCCATACGACCTTGTTTTGGACGGTAGAACGGGGAGAGGGGGAAGGGAGAAGCAGAGCCATAAAGATTCTTAATATGAGAAGACTCCATTGGATTCAAGAAGAATAAAATGAAGATCATGAACGAGATGAAATGAAGCCTTTCTAGCTCTAGTTTCAGATGAGCTTCTCTGGATTATGTCTGGTAATAGAATAGGGCAGCTTGCTCCGACCAAGACTCCACTTTTGCTCTGTTCATGGAGCGTATGAATTTCCTAGAATGTAGATAGACCAAAAGAGGGAATGAAGGGATAGGAAAAGGAATTATAGTACCATTTATGAGTCAGAATGAGGCTAGTCCCCAAAAATGCCTCTTCCTTTGTTGTTGGGGTTTACAATTCACCTTGCTAAGACTGGACAATACGAACGAAGAAATTTTGAACAAAATGATCGAAACTCGCTGATAGTAAAGGAGAGAAAAACAAAGCAATGCCAAGACTGTCAATCCGCTATTCATCGATAGACACCTATTCAATTAAAAATAGAATGAGCACCTAAGACTAAGGGGAATGGAATGTCGACCACAAAGTGAGATGATCTTCTAATAAGAGGATGAACGATTGGTCAAGTCATGAAACTTTTTCATTTTGATCAACATGGCTCCAAGTGGATGGCTTGATTATGCGTAACTACCTATTTACAATACAAACGCGATGATCAGTTGGACCTTTGATTAATTAACATTTTTTTTTATCTCCTCCTTTCTTTAATACGTAGGAGGTCCGATTCAGGTTGTTGTTCAAGTTAGTGAAGTTCTTTCATTGTAATCAGACCTAACAAGAACGGAATCACGCTCTATAGGATTTTAACTTACGACATTGGGTTTTGGAGACCCACGTTCTACGGAATTGAACTAAGAGCGCTTTCTTATCATAGGAGATAGGACTATAAAGAATAGGATGATTTTTACCCCCAATACATCTGGTTAAAGATCTAGAGTGGGCTACGGATCTATACCAAGCTCGTTACGCCATAATTCATTGAGATTGATCCCAAAGTGACAATCTATCCCGTAGCAGTAGTCTCTATATACTTACCCGAAGAATGAACTCTCTTTGTTTCACAGGATCAATTTCATTAACACGGATAGACTAGAAATGGTCTTCGCAAGCATACGATGTTCTGTTCAAGAATCAGTAGTGGTTTTAAGGAAGACTACCGAGCTCCATGATAGATAAGTGCCGATCATCTCTATGCGCGTTCTCACTTAGCTTTTCGTCTTTGATTAGTATTAGCGAAAGCTCACTTGATTTAAGAATAGCTGTCCTAAACCCTCGTGGAATAATAAGTTGGGAAGGAATAGTGGGAATATTCTTTTCAAGGGAAGGGCAATGTGTGGAAATAAGTACCATAGAGATGATTATTAACAAGGAAGAAATAAAAGGGGGGACAAAGTGGAAGCTACGCACATTATATATCCTTTAAAGCTACCATTAAGGAAGTTCCAAAAATAGGAGAACGAGATCCGGGCACTAGCGTGTTAAAGGAAAAAGGGGTACTCAAGGACAAGCTTCCTAAAATATAGCCAAGGTCAGTAGGTAAAGAATAACAACAAGCCTTTTAGGCTGGGGAATAAGAACATTTTATTGAAAGCAATGGTTATGGGTGAGGGATAGTTCGACAACAGCCCAGAGCACTCCTTGTTCGCATGCCAGGAAGTATTCTAGAAAGACTCTTGGAATAATTGTTGGAGACTAAAATGTATGCAAGAATAATAACATATATGTTGTTCATATCTCCATGAATCTAGGCACTTTTTATTGCTCGCATTGCATCATTTGGTCTACGTATCGGAATAGATAACATTCGATATTATGCAGGATTGTACACAAAAGATCCTTTTTTGGCTCTCTCTTTAGCCCTCTCTCTCTTATCCTTAGGAGGACTTCCTCCACTAGCATGTTTTTTTCCAGAAAACTTCATTTATTCTGGTGTGGATGGCAGGCATGCTTATCTTTCTTGGTTTCAATAGGACTCCTTACGAGCGTTCTTCTACTATTATCTTAAAATAATCAAGTTATTAATGACTGGACGAATAAGAAGTTTTATAGATTCACTCTTCATTTGATAAAATAGAATACGCTCTGAAATAAGTATTTTGATAGATTCTCCCTCTGCACTATTTCTACAGGGTTCATAACTACTCCTCTTACTACAGGATGTTTACCTAGCCAACATTTAGATTCGACTCTACCCTAACGTTTCTTGTTCACCCCAACATTCGCCACTTGTCCGACTGTTGCTGAGCAATTTTTGGATATCAAAGAGACCTCCCCAGAAGGTAATTTTAATGTGGTTGATTTCTCCTCTTTTACAATCAGTTTCGCTACAGCACCTGCTGCTCTTGATAATTGCCAACCTTTTTCAAGTGTAGTTTCTATGTTATGTATGGCCGTGCCTAAGGGCATATCGGTTAAAGTAGATTTTTCTTTTTGAACAATCAAAACCCTTCCCAAACTATACAATTGTTGGGAAAGAGGGCCCCAACCTCGCTGGCCCCCAATTCTCAACCCCGACCTACACAAGTGGTTTAGAACCCACATTTTGAAAAATTCTGTTTGGTTCTTAGACCCTAAAATGGACTATGTAATATACTTTATCTGATGGGTTACAGGTAGACATTTTACCAAAGGTTTCTATTGTATCAATCTACCATTGTTTCATTCCTGTTGAAGCATATACTCAGGGGGAGGGGGGTGCAGGGCTGACGATTTCAAAGCGAACTCCCCATTCATTAGATAGAGAAGATCGCCAATCTTTCATGATTCATTGCTAAACTTCTTCCTTCCCATTTAACTAAATAAGGTATTTTCTATGGTATCACCATGAATAACGCATAGAAGAGTAGCGTCTAATACACCGGCAACTCCCATAATATGAAATGGGTTCAGTGTCCAATTATGAAACCCTTGGATAAAGAAGATGAATCGAAATATAGCTGTTGCACCAAAACTAGGCGCATAGAACCAACCAGACTGACCTAGTGGATAAATCAGGAATAGTAACATAATCAATGCGCCTATTCCCCCTAAATCAAGACAAAAGGATTCCACGGCTCAAAGGACTTTTTAGCCCAAAAGGAACCTCGCTCAATCAGAAAAGAAAAGTAAATTTTCTTCTTCATTCTAAAAAAGAATGCATCAACAAAACAACCATTCCATGTAGATCGTCGTGGCATGAACTTAGGATTTTTTCCTTGACTGAGAGGACAAGAGAAGGGATGGGTTGCTCTGATAACACATAGAATGTAGTTTTTTATAGCATCGCTGAACCCGTTGCCACTCACAGGCTCCATATCTCCTTCTCTTTTTCTCGGTCCCCACGAAAAAGCTGTGAAAGATGTTCCACTAGATATATTATTGTTATTGCGTCGACTCATATTCCCCAAAAAGTGGATCCCGCTCTAATAGCTCTGAATAAATTAAATACATGCATTAAAGTACGAAGGCTTCTTATTCCACAACAACCGAGTTGAAGCTAGCAACATGTCTATTATACATTGGAGGTTGGTAAGAAATGAGGGGCAATGCCCCCTAACCTAAGTAGGCTTACCAACAAAGCACCTGGTACTTCATTAGGCGCCGGGGGGGGGGGGGGGGGGGNGGGGGGGGGGGGGGGAGGGCTACTTTAGGGCTTATGTAATATATAAAGAAGAGCCCCCTCTTAGGGCCTTTTTGTTTAAGGGTTGCTCACCTTTTTGAATAGAAGGAAGTGGGATAACGGAGGTGATTTCGGTAAACTAATGCATGAGCTGAGGCTCCCATGTCCCGACGACCATTCGAAAAGGACCCCCTTATGGTGCTCTCTTTTTAGCGACCGTTTGTTTCAGTTGGGCCACTACAATCGCCCTAATTCGGTCTCGATCCCCCTCCTTGTACACATCAATATTGGGTTCGAGAGCCTCTACAATCGCCCTAATCTCATTGTCTAGATAGTTAATATGGAAGAAGTCTCTGGCTTGCTCATGTCTGCTCTTTGGTTATCTATCAGAAAGAGCCATAATCTTTCTTTACTATCCATAAAGAAATTCTTTCCATTGATTCCCCCGAATCTGGAATCTCTGTAACTATGGGCAAACGGCCAAAGCATTCTGATAAGGGAAGACGATATGTAAGCTTCTTTTATCTCAAAAAAGCCTTTATTTTAGGATATATCACTAAGAAGATTAGAGCATGTGGCTATGAACCACTGTGTCGGGGGTTCGAATCCCTCCTCGCCCACAACCAGCCAAAAAGGGAAGGACCTTTCCCTCTGGCCGATCGAAGATCCATGGATCATGAACGGTATCTCCCCATGGCCTTTCATCTCTAAAAGCATCCTTCTTTCTCAATGCACGGGTGTAATATCCCGACCCTTCGTAAATGGGTATTTTTGTAAAATTGATTTCAAAGATAAAATGATTTTAAATTTTGATTTTAAAAAGTGATTATTTGTAATTTTGGTAAAATAATTTTACTTATATAAGGTTTAGTTTAAATTTCAATTATTCAATTTTAAAATAATTTAAAATTATATTATAAAATTATTGCTCACTCACACCTTGTACTTATATATACCCTAGTATTACCCTAACCCCATTTTTTTATCCTTGATTAAGCAATCTCAACCCTCAATTTAGTTTCACTCACACTACACGCATATACACCCTAAACCAACCTTTAACCTATTATATATATATATATATATATATATATATATATATATTCCAAAACACTTTATTCTTCGCAGCCCTCTCCTCCCCCCCACCCCGCGCAGCCACCTGCAGCCAACAACTCTTCTCCTTCATTGGTCTCTCTATATTGAATTTGGGTAATCTTCTTCTCTTTCTTTAATCTCTTTCTCTCTCTAATTCGTGTGTGTCTCTCTCTCTGATTCTCGCTGATTTTTGTTACCTCTGTTTCTGTTCTCCTTACTTCTTTTTTTATTCTCTGCTTCTCCCTCTTTCACTTCGTCTACCTCTCCCTGTTTCTTCCCCTCTCTGTTTTTCTCTTCTCCTTTCTACTGCTTCTCTATAACCATTCGTTGCTCTCCCTCCCTCCCTTTGTTTTTCTTTTCTTTCCCCTCTCTGTTTCTTTCTCCTTCTCGTTCTCTCTCTCTGACTCTCTCTGCATCCTTCTTCTTTCTCTATCTCTCTCTTTCCCTTTGCTTCTGCCATCACCGGTGGTTTATCACCGAGGCTCCTTTTCCCATTCCCTCTGTTTTCCTTTCTCTCATCCTCTATTTTTCTCTATCTATCTATGTCTCTCTCTGCTTCTCTCTATCTCTATCTCTCTCTGCATCTCTCTTCATCCCTCTCTCTTCCCCTCTTTGTTCTCTCTCCTTCTCATTCTCTCTCTCTCTCTTCCCCTCCCTGTTTCTCGTGTTTTCTGTTCTGCAACTGGTTGCAAAACCAGTTGCTCGGCCCTGAACCGGTTCATCACGAACCAAACCAGTTCAGCCTACTCGGACGGTCTGAACCGGTCCATCAGATAAAATCGAACCGGACTGGTCCGAACCAGCCCGGTCTGAACCTTTTGACCCGAAGCTTTATCTTTTGACTTTGGACCCGATATATTGTTTTATGACCTCATTCTGACCATTTTGCACTATTTTAATTAAATATGTATTTTCTATTTAATTGATATTAAAAATGTGTTTATATTATTTTATTTCAAAACAATTTGGTGATTATATTCTTTTTGGGATTTCAGGTCATTAATTGTTCAATTCATTCTTCCGCTTCAGGTAAGTGGGCTTATATAATGATGTGACTCTCATTGTTATAAATGTATATGCTTTGTGTAAGTGAAATTATATCGTAATGTGACCCATGTGTGATAAATATATATATGATTGTGTAAGTGAATTTACATCTGTTATTCTCATAAGCTTTAATTGTCTACAAGCATGTTACTTTCATAAATATGTTTGGGTAAATTGACTTATATAACGATGTGACTCTACGGTTATATTTGTATCATGAATTTATTATCTGTTTAACCATTTTTTGATAATTATTATATTTTGGTTAACACTTTGGTAATTGATTTCTCTTCAGATATTAATGTGATTATCATGAAATAAATGTCTGAGTATGACTGATTTTGCATAGTATGTTATCATGTTTGATTCTGTTATATGTATCAGTATGCATTATATGATTAATTTTTATCACACGTTGGGTTCTGCAAGTTATGAGGTTAATTCATTCAAGTGGTAATTAAGCAAAATATGAACTTAAGCATGATCTTTAGTTAATAAGGAATCAAGACTGTTAACGTTATGTTCTATTAAATGAATGGGTGTCATCTGTTCATGCTTCGTCACACATAGAGTGTCATCTGTTCATGTTTTGGTCATTCATTGAGTGTCATCTGTAAATGTTTTCCGTCACTCATGAGGTGCCATCTGTTCACATTTTTCGTCACCTATGAGTACCATCTGTTCTGTCGCCCAATGAGTGTCATCTGTTTCGTCGCCCGATGTGTGCCATCTGTTTCGTCGCCCAATTTGTCATGATGTGTTTCAGTTAACTTGTGATCAGTTCGGATTAGGTTGTTAACTAAAGGACTCAAGATATGATTAAGATTGTTAAATGATTGTGTTTGAGACACGTGTTATCTGCGTGCTATGTTAAGCCATGTCATGATCAAGTACGTTACTTTATTTCATTTATGTTATATGTCAAGTTCAGTTATGTTATGTCATGATCAAGTACGTTACTTTATTGCATTTATGTTATATGTTAAGTTCAGTTATGTTATGTCATGATTGCATTTATGACATGTGGATGCATGTTATTATATGAGTTTGCTTACTGAGTATTTTAAATACTCATTCCCCCACAGTTATTTATGATGCAGGTGGTGATGGCGAGCAGCATGAGTGGGAGACTGCCATAACCAGTTAGATAAGATGAATTTATGTTTTCAGTTTTTGTTTTGATTAAAAACTTAGGAAAACATTTTCTGTTAAACTTGGTTATTCAAGTAGTTTATTTTACAATATGATTTTCTACGAGTTATGATGAGTGAAAGTTTCATGGTTTATGGATTTCAAGTTTTGATGTTATTTCAGAATTTAATTCAGTTTTTCGAGGTTTTATTAATTATGCATTTAAGACACTTTATCGCTTCCGCTATTTTATGATTAAGATTCCGATCATGGATAAGTTTAATACTTCTGCTATTTAAGGTCAGGGGTTTTCCATCATGGCTAAATTAAGAATTTTTAATTTAGGAAATTTATCAAAATTAGGGTTTATTTCGAATTGGAGATTTCAAAATTTTGAAATCACACGTATGTTTAACCCTCGAGGATCGGGGCGTCAGAGTTTGGTATCAAAGCAATGGTTTTAGATTCTGTAGACTTTTCATTGTGAAAAATATGGCATGTCACGTACTCGGCTCCTACATCACCTTACAAGTCAGGTACGCATGATATGTATGTTTTAATTATTGATTCAGTATGACGTGCTTTAGTTTCATTATGTCATGTTTGTTACGTATATGTTATATTTGTTCAATAAGATTAGGCTTTTGGTAAGTCTTGAATTTTGGTGGGTAGTAAAGTAATGGCTCCCCCTACAAGAAACAACAATCATGCACCGGTTGATCCTGCTGCGAACCCTTCGGCAACCATGATCGAATTGTTTCAAGAATTTTTGGAGTTGTTGAGGCAGACAGCGATGACTCACCCAGCTCAACTACAGCAACCGCAACAGATGACAACGGTCAACGTGCAGCTGATCCACACCTTAAGGAGGCTGAACCCGCCCGAATTTGACGGTCTTTCATCTGATCCACTACTAGCTGACGATTGGATTGCAAGATTGGAGCAAATCTTTCAGTTTATGATGTGTTCTGAGATTCAAAAGGTTGTCTGTGCAACTTTTATGCTGACGCAGAAAGCTCGAAAATGGTGGGAGCTCACGCAAAGAGCTCATGATGTTGTGCATAATCCGGTGACTTGGGATCAGTTTAAGGAGCTGTTTTTCGAGAAGTATTTTCCGATCACCGTCAGAGCAAGCAAAGAGGCCAAATTTCTTAGGCTGGTGCAAGGTAATAAGACTGTTGCTGATTATGAGAGGAAGTTCGAGGAATTATCTCGCTACGCCACACATTACGTTGATAGCGAGATCAAGAAGGCTCACACGTTCGAAAGGGGACTTTGTCCAAAGATAAAGGGTTCTGTGTCACTCCACAAGCATACCACTTATGCAGCAGTGGCTGAAGCAGCGTTGTTAATGGAGCATAATCTTCCACTAAGAGAGCTGCCACAGAATGATCGCTCGTCGCAAGAGAAAAAGAAGCTTCATAATGACCATTTTGAACAACGAGATGCAAAGAAACAAGTTAGAGATTCGCATCCTGTTTGCGTCACTTGCAACAAAATCCACGTCGGACAGTGTTATCGGAAGATTAATGCTTGCTTTAAGTGTGGGAAAACTAGACATTATCTCAAGGATTGTCCGTTGAACAAACAAGGTCAGAACGATAGCACAACAATCAACAGGAATAAAGGAAAGGCATTTTCTTTGACACATCAGGAAGCAGGCGATTAAACTGCAATTTTTATTGGTATACTTTTTGCTTTTGGGTATTCAATCTTCTCGTTGTTTGATCATTGATTTTGTTTTGTTCATTTGTGTTTTGCGTTTTATGTTTTACCGTTGATTGAGTTTTGAATTCTTTTTGGTTATTTCTAGTGTTTTAAATAGGTGGCATCTTCCTTTCGAGGATGAAAGTTTTTAAGGAGGGGAGAATGTGATATCCCGACCCTTCGTAAATGGGTATTTTTGTAAAATTGATTTCAAAGATAAAATGATTTTAGAATTTGATTTTAAAAAAAGAATATATGTAATTTTGGTAAAATAATTTTATTTATATAAGGTTTAGTTTAAATTTCAATTATTCAATTTTAAAAGAATTTTAAAATTATATTATAAAACTATTGCTCATTCACACCTTGTACTTATATATACCCTAACCTCATTTTTTTATCCTTGATCAAGCAATCTCAACCCTCAATTTAGTTTCACTCACACTACATGCATATACACCCTAAACCAACCTTTAACCTATTATATATATATATTCCAAAANTCTCTATTGAATTTGGGTGCCCTCCCTCTTTCACTTCGTCTACCTCTCCCTGTTTCTTCCCCTCTCTATTTTTCTTTTCTCCTTTCTACTGCTTCTCTGTAACCATTTGTTGCTCTCCCTCCCTCCCTCTGTTTTTCTTTTCTTTCCCCTCTCTGTTTCTTTCTCCTTCTCGTTCTCTCTCTCTCTGACTCTCTCTGCATCCTTCTTTTTTCTCTCTCTCTCCCTTTGCTTTTGCCATCACCGGTGGTTTATCACCGAGACTCCTTTTCCCCTTCCCTCTATTTTCCTTTCTCTCGTCCTCTGTTTTTCTCTCTCTATCTCTGTCTCTCTCTGTTTCTCTCTATCTCTGTCTCTCTCTCTGCATCTCTCTTCATCCCTCTCTCTCTTCCCCTCTTTGTTCTCTCTCCTTCTCATTTTCTCTCTCTCTCTCTCTCTCTCTCTTCCCCTCCCTGTTTTTCATGTTTTCTATTCTGCAACTGGTTGTAAAACCAGTTGCTCGGCCCTGAATCGGTTCATCACGAACTGAACCAGTTTAGCCTACTCGGACGATCTGAACCGGTCCATCAGATAAAATCGAACCGGACTGGTCCGAACCAGCCCGGTCTGAACCTTTTGACCCAAAGCTTTATCTTTTAACTCTGGACCTGATATATTATTTTCTGACCTCGTTCTGACTGTTTTGCACTGTTTTAATTAAATATGTATTTTCTATTTAATTGATATTAAAAATGTGTTTATATTATTTTATTTCGAAACAATTTAGTGATAATATTTTTTTGGTATTTCAGGTCATTAATTGTTCAATTCATTCTTCCGCTTCAGGTAAGTGGGCTTATATAATGATGTGACTCCCATTGTTATAAATGTATATGCTTTGTGTAAGTGAAATTATATCGTAATATGACCCATGTGTGATAAATATATATGCTTGTGTAAGTGAATTTACATGTGTTATTCTCATCAGCTTTAATTGTCTACAATCATGTTACTTTCATTAAAATATTTGGGTAAGTTGACTTATATAACAATGTGACTCTGCTGTTATATTTGTATCATGTATTTATTATCTGTTTAACCATTTTTTGATAATTATTATATTTTGGTTAACACTTTGGTAATTGATTTTTGTTCATTTATTAATGTGATTATCATGAAATATATGTATGCGTATGACTGATTTTGCGTAGTATGCTATCATATTTGATTCTGTTATATGTATCAATATGCATTATATGATTAATTTTTGTCACACGTTGGATTCTGCAAGTTATGAGGTTAATTCATTCAAGTGGTAATTAAGCAAAATATGAACTTAAGCATGATCTTTAGTTAACAAGGAATCAGGACTGTTCACATTATGTTCTGTTAAACGAATGGGTGTCATCTGTTCATGCTTCATCACACATAGAGTGTCATCTGTTCATGTTTTGGTCATTCATTGGGTGTCATCTGTAAATGTTTTCTGTCACTCATGAGGTGCCATCTGTTCACATTTTTCATCACCTATGAGTGCCATCTGTTCTATCGCCCAATGAGTGTCATCTGTTTCATCTCCCGATGTGTGCCATCTGTTTTGTCGCCCGATTCATCATGATGTGTTTCAGTTAACTTGTGATCAGTTCTGATTAGGTTGTTAAATAAAGGACATGACAAGCCAAGATAAGATTAAGATTGTTAAATGATTGTGTTTGAGACACATGTTATCTGCGTGTTATGTTAAGCCATGTCATGATCAAGTACGTTACTCTATTTCGTTTATGTTATATATCAAGTTCAGTTATGTTATGTCATGATCAAGTACGTTACTTTATTGCATTTATGTTATATATTAAGTTCAGTTATGTTATGTCATGATTGCATTTATGACAGGTGGATGCATGTTATTATGTGAGTTTGCTTACTGAGTATTTTAAATACTCATTCCCTCACAGTTATTTATGATGCAGGTGGTGATGGCGAGCAGCATGAGTGGGAGACTGCCATAACCAGTTAGATAAGATGAATTTATGTTTTCAGTTTTTGTTTTGATGAAAAACTTAGGAAAACGTTTTCTGTTAAACTTGGTTATTCAAGTAGTTTATTTTACGATATGATTTTCTACGAATTATGATGAGTGAAAGTTTCATGGTTTATGGATTTAAAGTTTTGACGTTATTTCAGAATTTAATTCAGTTTTTCGAGGTTTTATCAATTATGCATTTAAGACACTTTATCATTTCCACTATTTTGTGATTAAGATTCCGATCATGGATAAGTTTAATGCTTCCGCTATTTAAGGTCAGGGGTTTTCCATCATGGGTAAATTTTTCAATTTAGGAAATTTATCAAAATTAGGGTTTGTTTCGAATTGGAGATTTCAAAATTGTGAAATTACACGTATGTTTAACCCTCAGGAATTGGGGCGTCACAACAGGCATCCATCCATTGCATTCTTTTCGATCTTGTACCCACGAAGCGGTACACTAAACACCAACCCAATCTCGATTAGAAAAAGAAAACTTATTGCAACTACATCAAATGCCTCTAATCCTAACGTGAACGAACAATTTGTCATTAGAGTGTGTTAACCTCCACTCACAGGTTTCGAGCTCCTTGGCTAGCTGTGAATGCGTGGTGAAATCATAGCTTTTTCTTAGGGAAGAGACTTCCTTTCTCTTACTTGTTCTGAAACCAGACTTCTGACATTCACTTCTCAATCTTTGTATAGGTAGCAAGCAAGAGCACCAATTATAACATTACTCCTGATCCAGCAAGAACATGTATACGCTCATGAGGAAGAAGACGAATGCGAGAAGGTTAGCGCTCAAGGTTGTCTTGTGCGCATTAACGCTTCCGTTTTGAAGTTGGGTTTTTGAAAAGTCAGACAAAAGATAAGCGAAGAGCAGTGGCTCAATTGTCTAGCGCGTCGACTGAGAGATATATGGGTGTTCAAAATCAAACCGAACCAATTGAACCGAACCAAACCAAAAATGGTCGATTCGGTTGATTCCTTATCTATGTTCGGTTCGGTTTGGTTTGGGAAAATCGCCGAACCAAAGTTTTGGTTCGGCTTAAAATTTTGGTGGTTTTGCAACCGAACCTAACCGAAACTTTAAATTTATATTTTATTTTTATTTTTTATATATAATTTCTTATAAAACGAACCGAACTGAAGCAAAACTTTATTTTTATATATGTTTTTCAAAAATATCATTTAAAAGTAGTTTTTAATTAATAATACCGAATCAAAGAACCAAACTGAACTGAAAACTCACAGTTCGGCTCGGTTCGGCTCTTTTAGTATTTAGGGGTCAGTTCGGCTCGGTTCAGTTTTTTGCCAAAAACTGACTGAACCAAACCGTGAACACCCCTAGAGAGATAGACCAAATGTATCAACGCTCAATAAAACGAAAGCTCTTTTCTTGCTTTGATGCTATTGGTTGGATGGATGACCAGGGTATATAGAATTGTATACGGCTTGCTCAGTATGGTTCTGACCAGCTTGTTTCGATACAACAAGATCCATAGGGCTAAAACCTCGTTTAAGAAGGGCTCTAGAGTAGTGAATCAGTCGCATGGAGAATGGGTGGTGGAAGGGCTGATATATGGGTAAGTTCCTCTTTGTCTATGGATCGCGAGAATTGGAATCATCGCATGCTTCATCGTTCAGAGCATTCTTGTAAGCTAGATTGCATAATGTTTCACTGAGGATGTGTATTTTCTTAAGAGCGATATGTCGGCCATAGGAAGAAGGGAAGAATAAGATCACGGTTTAATTGTCAAACCATATATGCTCTATCCATTTCCCGCCCACCTTCCTAAAGAGGACTATCCCTTTCGCTTCACCTGATGTGGAATCGTATGCTTCGTAGTAACAAACTTCCTTTATCATTGGCAAACTCTCCTTTGTATGCTTGGGGGGGAATGCCATAAGCAGATTTCTCCTTTGTATGCTTGTATGGAAAAACTTTTTGAAAGGGTCGAAATAGCCTATCTTTGACCTGCTACCTCATAAGAGATGGAATCGATCAGGTCAGAAAGAATTGGAGCAGAAGGGGATCCGAACATTCATTTCTTGCATACTTAGTATATGCGTGTATGCAGATCTATCTTTCTTCCTCGTATGAGGAATGGGCCAAGCCAATTCGTTGTCAGCTCATAAAGTGAGCTAGTACAAAAGTTAGCACACCATTGAGGCCAATATGTTTAGGCACACAGGTAACCCGTTGCAAGGAAGGAAAGAGCAAGAGCTAGGGCTAAGTTCTCGAGTTACGATTGTGGACTTAGAATTGTCGGCCGAATAAGCATTCCTATGACCTGGAAGGGTGGACCATAAGCCATATGAAAAGATAGAACAAATAAATCTTTAAGCATTCTAAGAAGGAAACCATTAACAGAAGAAGAATAGCTATGAATCTTTTCCTCCCCATTTGCGGAATTCCTATTGCGAACCATAAGGAACACTAGCACTACAAGTGACTGGCTAGAAAATAAATAGAAAACTCTTTCCTACTCCAGGCAAGTAGTACAGTACGAATATAGACCATAACTCCAGCCTTCTGCTCCTTACAGAGTAAGGATTCATGGATTTCAAATGCTCTAATGGACTTAGCTTGCTCGTGTAACTTCATATCGCCTTTCTAACTTGACTTCAAACTTTGAGTATAGACCTTTGTCGTATTCTTTTCTCGTAAACTTATCTATTACCATATAACTCCTCCTTCGGGTAGTCAAATCCTCCTTATGGTATCGTATTCTCCCATTCACTCTGGCGCGGGAGATTTGAGATTATGTAAGCAACGCAGTGAGTCCTTTCTAATAAAGGAAAGCCCCCTTATGCCATTTTATTAATGAAAATTTAGTGCTGCTCGCCATTCCCTGAGGCCAAGGACGGGGTCGAACCGTCATTCCAGGATTTGCAGTCCAATACATTTCCATTATGTTACCTAGCCAAACCCGCCACCTCATGTGCCAAAGTAAAATGGTTGTTCTTCCTTCCCCACTCCTTCGTTTTCTACATATGTGGTAGCGGGTTACCAAAGAAGAGGGGACAACATCTTTCTCCCTTTCCTTGCTCCATTTTCATTTTCTGAAGCAAGGCACTCCACTACTAGTACATAGACCAGATAAAAGGTTACTCATCTAGCCCAGCGATCAGATCCATTGTTTAAAAGGGGAAGCTTTTTTTTTAGTAAGGTATAGGTTGGGGAAAACTCCAAAACTAGGGTTCCAAAAAGCTGACCTTAGATTATATATTCGTTTTTGAAATGGGCACCCCCTAAACTACAAGCTAGCGCGCAACGAATTTTTAGCCGTTGTTACTTGCTGCTTGCAGGCTCGAAAATCTCCCTTTCTCTTCTTCTTTCGCACAAGCACTTGGTTTACCCCTTGTTGTCTTGCATTTTGTGACCCTCCACTTCAATCTACATTTTTTGGAGCCAAAGAAAATATCTAAACCTTGCATGGTGGACTGACTTGACCAGACTGCTATCCTTTTTTTTAGAGGTAAGAAGCTACCATATCGCAGTTCTTGTATATAGCAGCTTGATCGGGCCATGGGGAATGTATAGCTTTTTCTGAATTTCCATTGTCTGGAATGGAATGCCCATTTTTCAACAAGGAACTGTCGGATCAGTCCTCCATTCTTCTCAGTTTCGTAGGTCGGTCTTATGGGCAGAAGATTCCATTCAAATACTTTAATTACAAACAAGAGTAAGGATGTCAATTTTCTTAAGATAGTGGGAAATGCATGGAACCACAAAAGATGGAACCCATCTTTGTACTTGTCTCGCAGTTTAAGTGTGTGAAGCAGGCCCTTCCCGTCGTTTCCTGATTGTAGGACTATGGAACAAGATAATGTTTTCCCCGCTTTGTAACATTTTCAAAATCTCGCATAAATTCTGCGTGGTTTTTCTCTAAAAACGTGGAAGGTTCCGCAAAAAAGAGTTTGGTCTCTTGAAGTTTCAGTTTGAGAATCGACGAGTGAGATAGGAAAAAATGATCCACCGACGGAATGAGGACATAGCAAATCAGATCCTAGCTAGAGAGCGGCCCATTTCGATCTAGAGTGTCTTCACCAAAGGGGTGGATCGAAGTGATCACAATGAAGAATTGATATGAAATGAAGCACTTCGTCTATGGAGAAGAGTAGGGGCAATCAAAGCCAACACCACAGGTAGTTTAACAAACGAACAAGGCGGCTAGGTTTGAATGAGAGTTGGTCTAATTCCGATCTACAGCCGTTCCTCTGGCAAGGTTGGTTCGTAGCGGGGATTGCCTCGGGCTTGCATTCATTAAGACAACGTTCTTGTCATCTGATCATCCTCATCCTCACTCTCCTCACCTCTCTCCAACGCAGTCATTATATAGACGCTCGTGTCTTCTTATAATCAGACATAACTCTTATAGCCTGACTCTTTTACCTTGCCCTTACTCCGCTCGCCTTCTTTCTTGGAAAGGCCGTTAGCCGATTATTCGCTAGAACTTCCTGGTCCACCATCATAAAAAGAATGAATAATTGAATAACGTGCTCCAAGAAGGTTGTTTATCGTGATTGTAAGGGGCCACCAGGTTCTCATTCCATTTAGTGTACTCACCTCGATCGTCAAAGCTTGGGTCACCATATTCAATTAATTGGTCTCAAAAGGGTACTCTCGTGCCTTTCTTTCATCATATCTTTCCCCCTTCCTAACTCTCTTCATCATTCGCCCAATGTATATGGTAATGTGTCTGTTATCCCTATTTCTCCACTAGCTACAGGATTTCCCACTGTCCCTCATGCATGGCATCGGTCTTTCATTATTGATATTTACTTTGACCTTACTCGTTGGAGACTTCCTTCAATCCAGATCTCTCTGAGCCAAATCCATTTGGCAGTGCAAGCGATAAACCCAAGCCAGCCCCGGGTCACCAATGGAAGGTATGAATATGATAGATTTTATTCTCATATGTTATTAATGACTAATGACTGGACGAATAAGAAATATATCAAGAAATATAGTAGGTATGCCTTCCATCACCTGCCCACCCAAGCTTCTATGTTCTAAACCCTCCGACCTTGTTCGATATAGTGAACGAGAACGCTGGGGAAGCACTTCTCAATCTTATGCCTATATATTTGTTCGATCAGTAACAAACATATTCAACCATGGTCTTTTTCATGGCTCGAACTCTCACTGAGTGGAGAGTACTGCGTATCGCCTGGCATTAGCAACACCACACCGGGTTGAAAGGAGGAATTCTTGTCAATTGATGATGGAAAAAAGGAATTGTCTTATTCTGCGTGGCCACTTAGGCTTCAGAACTATGAAGATAGGTGACTTTATGCGATGACCCTCCACATTGCTGCTACAAGAATGGAATATTCCAAAGCATTCGCTTCTGAAAGAATTTGAACTAATTGTGCCACAGTTGAGTGTTTCTATTTAGATGGTCGGGTTCTCTTTCTACAACCCTTTTGATATGATATACCCAGCCACCTTCCCCTTATCCCTTATGTTTGGGAGCTGGATCCGCCCAAGAACAACCAGTCCTGTGGTGGTACATAAGGCACGGACTCCGCAAACGTCCTGTGCCCTCTTTCCTTGACAAGAGAACTGAAATCCTTCCCTTAGGGTTTTTTTCATCGGAAAGAGCACAAACAATTCATCCACTAAGGGACTTACTTTCACGAGAAGGCTATGTTCTTAGCGTTCAATGGCTTGTTTGCGTGCACCCGCCTTAGGCGGGGCCGATCTCGCGACTAAGATAGTCACGCAGAGGTCATGCAGGAGCTTCCCGTGGAGCCTCCTGCGAATCATCAGGTCCATCTGTTTGGCTCAACCTCAGAGAAAGGTGGAGTGACAAAGAAAAGGACACAATTTTTCCAGTATCAGCGATCAGTACCAGGTAATAGGATAGAATGGATGAATTACATTCACCATCTTAAAATAAATTAAAAATATTTCTCGTATCGTTTTATTGTGTATAAAATTTATGGTTTCTATTGGTGCAAATACAATCACCTCAATTTCAAATTGAAGATGAGAAAGAATTCCCCATTGGTAAGAAATGCTTATCCATACGCAGAGGAAATCCTATTTAACAGAAGGATTATGCCCTTATTCTTACAAGAACAGACTAAGAGGGTCAGCTACCCAGCTAATCTTCATAATTAAATATCGTTACTGTATAGGTAGACCTCATTATGAAAGACTGATTCCTAGATAATTCATGGGTAGAGCGAAAGAGGGTGGACTGTACAAGTTAAAAATAGGGTTGATTAAATGAAAGAAAAGAAGGAGCTCCGGTGTATAGAGAGCACCTCACCGTTTAAGAACTAACCATAGAAACAATGGAACCCACTATTTCTTTATCCATATCTATTTTTCTATTTTTTTATACCTACTATCAATACAATTTCTTATTTTGAGGTGAAATGCCTAGAAAAATAAGGAAAAAAATCATGATCGGGAAGGTTATAGTAGCAAAAGCCATTGGAATTTTTATTTTATACATTGGAATAATCCATTTTGTTATTAATAGACTAGGAAAGGGGAAATGAATAAGTGAAAGAAAGGAAATCAATTAGTCATTCATCAAAGTTTCATTTATTCAATGACTAGAATTAAACGAGGATATACAGCTCGGAGACGTAGAACAAAAATTCGCTTATTTGCATCAAGCTTTCGTGGGGCTCATTCAAGACTTACTCGAACTATGACTCAATAGTAAATAAGAGCTTTTGTTTTAGATTATCAGGAAAGAGGTAAGAAAAAAGAGAATTTCACCGTTTGTGGATCACTTATATAAATGTCGTAATTCGAGACAATAAGATATACTACAGTTATAATAGATTAATACACAATCTATACAAGTGGCTGTTGCTTCTTAATTGTAAAATACTTGCACAAATCACTATATTAAATATGAATTGTCTTTATATGATTTCCAATGATATCATAAACTAAGAAGATTGGAAAGAATCCATCAGAATGTTTAAAATGGAACCAACCTCTGATGCTCGACCACGAACGACAGCTGGAACTTTTAGATCGACTATCTTGTAACTTAATTGGAAAAATGATGAAGCTGCACTTGTGGAATAAAAGATTGAAATTGCTCTACGCCAAGATGGATATAGTCGGCAAAATCTTTTGACGAATCGAAACAAATGGGTCTATGTTTTACCCATATGGAGAGCAACTTAAAGAGGGTACCTTAGACACATATTTGAGACAAATTGGGTCCTTCCCAATCCCTTTACTTCTCTGTAGGGCCTCTCGTATGATCCTGTACTAGACATGAGGTAGGGAAGAAGTGAAAAATAGAAGATCCCCTTTAAGATCAAACAATTCCATCGAATTGAGTATGATTGTATATGTGATAGCATCTACTATACCAGGAATATCAATGAACCCGATTATTGAAATTACTCAGGATACCCTTTTTTAGTTTAGCTTCTTGAATCTATTTCTTAGTTCAAGATCCCTCTTGCTAACTGGAATCAAAGACTTAGTAAATCTATTCCACCCAAAATGGGGATGGGCTAGGGTTATGAACTTATAATCTATAATCAGAGGATCGAGTCGATTCCATGATTATAAGTTCATTCCATATCGGGCCAGACCAAAATAGGGCTAGGTTATATACATTCTAATTATGATAAGGGGTCATCCGACCGTATTTAAATAGATACTATGTTTACATATGGATCCCTACGTCCTTAAATTCCATTTAGGATTAGGAATAGATGTAATCAAACCTATTTTTACATATCTTTTCATTATTTGGGACCCTATTAATCTCTTTGGGCTTCTATTGAATCGAGAAATAGGTTTGATTGTCCAAGAAATAGTTTTGATTGTCCATCTTTTTGATATAATATAAGGCATCCTCCAGATAATTCAAATCGAATCAATTGGATGTCCGACTTGGGCCTATATGACATGAACGATCAATAGAAATACTCTAACACTCCACCTTTGTCACATATTCCATACATCACACTAGATAGATATCATATTCATGGAATATGATTCACTTTCAAAATGCCTTGGTGATGAAATGGTAGACATGTGAGACTCAAAATCTCATGCTAAAGAGCGTGGAGGTTCGAGTCCTCTTCAAGGTATAATGTTGAGAATGCCCATTGAATTGGAAGGAATAAGTTTGGCAGCGGATCATGAAATCTTAGCGATATTTTCTATCTAATGAATGGGGAGTCCTCTTTGAAATTGTCCACCCGGCACCCACCCCCCGAGTATATGCTACAAGATGAATTAAATAAGGGTAGATTGATACAACAGATTCCTTTGGTAGATTCGATGAGTGAAAGCTTAGCAAGGATAGTTCCTCTCTCTGATGGTTGGGTGAGGAATTACATCTGATATGATTTCTTATCAGCCTCTCCTAATTGGAGAGAGAAAACCAATCTGATGGGGAAAAGTTCTTTCTACATTCCATCACTAGCAGTTACGGTTAAACCAACAATACCAGTGTGGGAGAGAGGGAAAAAGATAAGGGTCGGAAAATTTAGTCTTATTAGTCCTTATCTGAACTAAGGTATGTGTACCTAAGGAGGAGGGGGCACAGGGCTTCGCAATCCAGAACTTCTCTTTCTCAGCTTCTTCCTTGGAGCTAGCAGCGCGAATATTGTCGACCAGGGGATCTGGTGGTCGACAATCGTTCAGACTTGGTAAAGGTTGTCGCAGCACCTATAGTAGGACATAATACTTATTCTGATGCTCGTGGACTAATTTATGATGTCTCTGTCACTGACGTTCGCCAAGCAAGCCACGTGGATTGGCCAGGGTCTTCTTCGGCTAATGAGACCTTGATCTCGAAGCCTTCGAAATATCTTTTTGATAGGCACCTCTATCTGACCCCTTGTTTCGAGCCTTCCATTGTTTGAATTGCTAAACAAGATCGGATGACGCCGACACAAAAGGAAGCAAGAAATTCATCCTACTTTTTGTAGAAGCCTAGGCTCGAAAGAAGAAGAGAGAAGAGGCTTCTGACTCATAAGCTACTAGCCTACAATAAGTTCCATAAAGAAAGCATAACATGAATAAAATTAGTAAAATAACAAAAATAAATAATAATAAATCAAACAAGTGATAAGCACACAATATGTGAGTGACTAGCCCGAGTCAATATCTTATTATGCGGAGTATCTCATTGGACAACCACTCTTTCTATCTTCTTTCACGTCAAAAGTATGTATACACTTTGAAACTAATAACAGAACTCTTTTTTGAAAAGTAAAAAAAAGGAAACCAAAAACAAATAAAATAAAAAGTAAAAAAATGCTTTGCAGAACGATCTATAAAATAATTGATACAGTTTAGTTTGAGGTTGATTCCTCAATTAGTTGTACTTCTAGAGTCCACTTCTTCCCCATACTACGAGTGAAAGGGAAAAGATAAAAACTACCATTAAAGCAGCCCAAGCAAGACTTACTATATCCATGTGAATTATGTCCCCAATCTCAAAAGAAGTATTCCATTATTGTTCACTAATAATAGTGGAATCTCTAGCGCAGGTTCAAAAAAAGATTCCGGCATCATTGATGAAACAATCCAATAAATCGAATTATAACAAACAAATTCTTATATGATTCGAGTATAATAACAAAATTAACACAAGTAAAAAAAATACGCGAATACATTCTTGGAAGTATAAAAGGAGTCTTACTAACATGTAGGAATAACAAGACCTAGTCTTTCTTTTGTTGCCCTTCATTTAATTAAGTAAAAAGTAAAAAAAAATAGAGAATCAAGATAGATCATTATCTATCACCCTTCTTTATTCCTTTGTCATTTGATCTAATCTTTACCATTTCTGGATTGTCTCTATGAAAGAATCAGGGGACGGCCTATTCCATTCGTGACTAGGGGTAACCAAAAAGAATTCCTTTTCTTGGCTTAATATAATATACTCAAAATTTATATAAGTAAAATCCAATTATCCATTCAATATAATATTGAGAAAATGTTGGAGCACTCAAAAATGTTCATGAGTCCGTATGTAAAGTATCTTCTACCCATTTGTAACTAAGAACGCTCGTAAGGATTCCTATTGAAGAGCGCATTTATATGGTTCAACCAGAAGGATTCATGGAGAAAGGTCAAGAGGGCAAAGTTTACGAACTACACAAATCCATTTATGTACTTAAGCAAGCGTCACGGTCGCGGAATATTAGATTCGATGAAACTGTTAAGAACTATGGTTTTGAACAGTTGGTGGATGAACCCTGTGTGTATAAGTTGATATACGAAGGGAATGTGATTTTTCTAGTCTTGTATGTAGATGATATTCTACTCATTGAGAATGATGTAGAAAAATTACCTGATGTCAAGTTTTGGCTTGTAAAGTAATTTGACATGAAGGATCTTGGAGAAGCTACATTTGTCTTAGGTATTCAGACATTTCGAGATTGGAAGAACAGAAAATTGGCACTTTCTCATGCATCTTATATTGATAAGATGTTGAATCACTTCAGTATGCAAAACTCCAAGAAGAGATTTCTTCCATTTAGACATGGAGTCAGCCTCTCCAAGAAGTAATCTCCCAAGACTCAAGAAGAGAAAGACATGATAATGATACCCTATGCCTCAGCCGTAGGAAGCCACATGTACATGATGCTTCGCACTAGACCTGATATTTTCTATGCCGTGGGCGTAGTAAGCCGTTTCCAATCTAATCCTGGAATCGAGCATTGAAATGCCGTCAAGCATATCCTTAAGTATCTTAGCATAATAAAGAATTACATTCTTGTGTATATAGGTAGTGACTTGAATATGATGGTGTATACAGATTCTGATTTTCAAGCTGATAAGGACTCTAGGAGGTCCACTTCAGGATCGGTGTTCATCCTGAATGGTGGAGCAGTTGTATGGAGAAGTATCAAGCAATCTTGCATTGTTAATTCTACCGTGGAAGTTGAATATGTGGCAGCTTATGAAGCTGCAAAGGAGGTTGTATGGCTTAGGAAGTTTTTGAAGACTCTGGAAGTTGTTCCAGACACTGACAAGCCCATGACACTTTATTGTGATAACAGTGGGGTTGTAGCGAATTCTAAGGAACCTAGAAGTCATAAGAGATCCAAACACATAGAATGTAAGTATCATCTAATTAGAGAGATTGTTCAACGTGGAAAGGTTATGGTTACGCATATTTTGACGGTCAGGAACCTGGCAGATCAATTCATGAAGTGTGTAAGCAGTAAAGTTTTTATGGTCACCTAGAGGACTTGAGAATAAGAGATTGCACACGCAGTCCAAGTGGGAGATTGTTGGAATATGTCCACAAAGTAGCCTGTAATAACTCTTTATTTGTATTTAGTTATTTCTCATACATTTGTATTACTGATTTTTTTATGAATAAATTGAAAGTTTTATTTTAAATTAAAGCGTGTTTATAAATTACTTAAGTCTTGGAACTATTGTCAACAAAAGAAGAGTGAAGACAAAAGCGTCTCCAGTTGAACTCTTCTGAAAAAGTTCAGAATGATATTCGTAGTCTTAGGATCGACTGGACAATCGAATCCGATTATGACTATTAGGTTGAACCGTTGGATGTCAGTCTTGGAGCATAAGAGTGGAGACTCAAATGGTTAACCTAGACATGTTATGAACATGTTGAATAGATTTGCAACAAATTAGTTTAGGGCCCAAAATCATTTACCTAGCTCTAAATCTAATTGTTACATCTTAAGGGTATTTTCATAATTACCTTAATCTTGAGGTAAATACGTAACTTGACTTAGTTAGTTGCAATCTTTGATATGTCAAATGAGTGAGTTTGAATCGACGAGCAATATCTCGACTGTTGGGATTGTAATTTAATTAAGTAGGAGCTGCGCGATTCACATATATGAAAATTCGTGGTTGGATTGTGAAAGCAACAATATCACTTTATGCTTCATTGATGGGTGTGTGAATAAATTAAGTTGAAAATAAGACTTGTGAATTGTACGAGACAATTCACTATAATATCTTTCTTATTCACAGTCAATCAATGCAGTTAAGGAAATAATAATAAGAGGGACAAACTGATAGTCTTACATTCCACTATTGTTACTAATGTTCACGATGGGTATTATGTTAAAATATTATGGGACCGTGAAAATAAACAGAGTTTACTTACATCAACAGAAAATATAGCGCGCGTGAATAGAGAGTTGATTCAGCATCGAACCTATAGTGGAGTCGTACGATGACATTATTAAATAGGTCAGGAATTTATGGAGATAAATTTGTCGGGTATTTGAATCCTAAGCTTTGTTCATGTGAGTCCATTCGGCCTTAGAAATAGCCTAGAGAACAGGATTAGAAAAATGAACTAAGTTGGACCAAAATGTATTTTGGTGCCAAGGCATATTTTCTACACCTATATGTGATAGGTGATGTCACTTAAGTTAGTTAAGTGTAATTATTATATTGAATTAATTAATTTATTATTTGATAATTAGTTAAATAAAATTAATTAATTGATAATGATCAATTATATTTATTAATTGGATTGATAAATTTTGATATAACTAAAACTCTAGCAGATCATGTAAATTTCGGCAATAATAGATAATTAAGAGCATTTTCAGAAATTTTATAATATATAGGTATATTTGTAAATACTGAAAAATATTATTTGATAAATATCTAATAGTAATTTGATTGTAAAGAGATAACGAGTATTAGATACAGTTGTTGTTATCAACACACAAAAAGAGAGAAACATATTTTCTCCAATCACTACTGTTGCCGCCGAAATTAATCAGAAGAAGGAAGATTTGATTTTTCTTCTTCAATCATTTTGAGAGTCTACACTCAAATTTTTACATAAAATTTATCTGAGAAATATTTCTGAAATTAACGAGTTGTTGTTGGTTTACTAATTCAAAAATCGTTCGTGGAAGATCAAGTTCATGATTTTGATCTTGCTTGAAGAACATGAAGAATGCTCGAGAGAGTTCCACCAGTTCATAAATTCTCCGATACAGAGTAAAGGTATAAAATTGTTTTCCCTTAATCTGTTCGTTTTAGAATCGTATATGCATGATCAAACTAAAATTGATTTTAAGTTATTTAAGATGATTAAATAAGTGAAATAAAAAAAATAATATTCCACCCACGAACCGTTCATGGTTCAAATCTAATTTACTTTAATTTTAAAACCGATCGATCCTAGCATATAAAACGACAAGGACAGTTAAGAGCCTGACCTTAGGGAAGGAATATGACTGACCTTGGTCCTTATGGAGCTCGGGGCACCCAAACTCGAGCATATGAAAAGATAATTAAGAGTCTACAAGGAGTGCCCTATTAAACCCGAGCATAAAGTCCACGGCACTGGCTTACTACTTCTTGTGGTTGTTGCCAGCGTCGCGGTGGTGGAAGCCAACGCTGCAACACTGGCCATTTTGCCTAGATCCATCTTTTTCTTATTTTATCCGTATTTTTTCCTTCCAAATCTTTCAAAATCAACACAAATGCATTTGAATATCTAACCTATAAGATAAAAATAAAAAAAACATAAAAACTCAAAGAACCAATAAAATTAATGTTAAGAAATATAAAATATGAGTGTGAAATACACTCATCAATAAGTGGCTTATCCATATCTGGAACTACTTCCACATCAGAAAAGAAGTTTCTGAGTCATACTACCTCTTTCGCAGCTTCATAAGCCGTTATATATTCAGCTTCAATAGCGGAACCTGTAATGCTAGATAGTTTAATACTTCTTCAAACTAAAGCTCCTCTACATAGGTTGAATACTTATCCAAATGTCAACTTTCGATTCTCTGTCTGATTGAAAATAAGAATTAGTATATCGAGTGGGGTTCAGGTCTCCACCTGAATAAACAACAATATAGTTTCATGTTCTCCTAAGATACTTGAGAATGTAATTTACTGCAATCCAGTGTTCCAAACAGGGATTCGATTGATAACGACTGACGATTCTCACTGCATAACAGATGCCCGGTCACGTACATAACATGACATACATGAAACTTCTAACTGTTGAAGCATAGAGAACCTTTCTCATACCATCTTCCTCCTGAGGTGTCTTAGGACATTGTTCCTTGGATAGGACAATTCCATGTCTAGTCGGTTGTTGACCTTTCTTGGAATTCTTCAAAGAGAATCTCTTCATCACCTTATCAATATAAGATGCATGAGAAAGTGCCAAGAACTTTTTCTTTCTATCCCTTAGGATTTGGATACCTAGAACATAACTCGCTTCTCCCAAATCTTTCATTTGAAATTTCTCAGCTAAATGTTTCTTTACTTTTGACAAAGTTTCTACAGATTTCTCAATGAGTAGAATATCATCAATATAAAGAACTAATAAAATCACTATCTTATCTTTAGTGTATTTATAAACACATGCTTCGTCAACATTTTACTCGAAGCCATAAGACTTTATAATCTCATCAAAGGTAAGATTCTAAGATCTAGATGCTTGCTTTAATCCATAAATGGATTTAAACAACTTGCATACTTTCTGATCTTTCCCCTTTTGTACGAAACCTTCTAGTTACATCATATACATGATTTCTTCAAGAAAGTTATTCAGAAAAGTTATCTTGATGTCCATTTTCCATATCTGATAGTCAAAATAAGCAGCTATGGACAAAATGATGCGAATGGATTTTAGCATGACCACATGGGAGAATATCCTTCATAATCGACTCCCTCTCTTTATGTATAGCCTTTGGCTATTGACCGTGCATTGAAAGTCTCTACTTTCCCATCTGCACCTATTTTCTTCTTAAAGATCCATTTACATCTAATGGGCCTGACATTTTCAGGTGGATCTACAAGTTCCCAAACAGAATTGAAATACATAGATTCTATTTACTGGTTCATGGAATCTTGGCATTTCTCATTTTCAAGATCATCCATTGCTTCTTCATAAAATAATGGATCGTCCTTACTAGTGCTTGACACTAGGACATGTGCCTCTAAATCGTAGTGAACTGGTTGTCTCACAACCCTCCCACTATGACGTTGCACCGGGGTTTCCTTTCCAGAAACTGTGGCTTCTCTAGTTTGTCATTTATCAGTAGAAATTGAAGGTGGTCTGATCTTATCAGTCGATAATTCCTTGAGAATTAATTTGCTACGAGATTTGTAGTTTTGCATATAGCCATGCTTAATAATGGTTGCATTTGTCGACACAAACACATTTTGATTATTGTGACTATAAAAGTACCCACCTCTAATCTCTAGAGAATAGCCAACGAATATGCATACCTCAGACCTTGAGTATAACTTTCTGGTCTTGGGTCTAAGAATGTGAGCTGGACACCCTTATATATGGAAATGACACAAACTAGGTTTGTAGTCATTCCAAAACTCTAAAGGCGTCTTGTTTACAGACTTAGAAGACACTACATTCAAAATGTAAGTTGCCGTGTGTAGTGCATATCCTCAAAATGGAAGTGACAAGTATGAGTAGCTTAACATCGACCTAACCATATCCAATAAGGTTTAGTTTTTCCTCTCTGCAACACCATTTTGATGTGGTGTTCCAGGTGCTATAAGTTGGGATAAGATTCCACACTCCAATAAATAATCCTTGAATTCTAAACCCAAGTATTCACCACCTCGATCGGATCGAAGAGTTTTCAATGATTTACCTAATTGTTGTTCAGCTTCAGCCTTGAAGTCTTTAAACTTTCCAAAAGTTTCAAATTTTCGATGCATTAGGTAACTTTAACCATATCTTGAGTAGTCTTCAATGAAAGCGACAAAATACTCATACCCACCTCTAGCTTGTACATTGATCGGTCCATAAACATCACTATATACTAACTCAAGTGGTTCTTTGGCTCTTTGGCCCTTTGGTGTGAAAGGTCTCTTGGTCATTTTACTCTTTAGGCAGGATTCGCAAACAGAAAAAGTTCCAACTTTTAGCTCTCTCAAAGCATCTTGCTTTGTTAACCTGTTTAACCTATTTAGATTAATATGTCCCAACCTAAGATGTCATAAATATGTGTTATCATCATGAGAAACTCTTTTTCGTTTGTTATTTTTAGGTTTTGCTACTTTAAATAATTCAGAATTACTTAATGCACGTTCAGTCAGTTTAAGCATATACAGTCTGTTTATAATTTTAGCATGACAGATATTGAATCCATTCTTAGAAATAATAAACTTTTTATTAATGAAAGAAACTTCGAATAACTGTTCTTGCAAACATGAAAGAGAAATCAAATTCCTCGAAAAATCAGGAATATAATAAACATCATTCAAAACTAAGTAATTATATCCAAAAAGTAAACAGATTGAATTTAAGGCCTTATATCTAAAAAAGATCTCGCCATCAGTCAGCTCCCTTGACGAATCAAGCATTTGTAGAGAAGAACATACATGGTTAGTAGCTCCTGAATAAAGTATCCAGGATGACAAATCATATTCCACTAAATAAGCTTCAAGTACAAGTAAATCATATTTACCTTTATTTTTCATCTCAGAGAGATACTTGTTACAGTTTCTCTTCATATGACCTTCATCCCATAGTGGAAACAGTTCCCTTTTGGGCTTGCTGTCTTTCTTGTTATTCTTGGCTTTTGGCGATGTCTTGGCTTTCTTTACTTTTTTGTTCTTACTCTTATACTTACTATTGTTCTTCTTCCTTTTGTTGTTCTTAACAATATTAGAAGAAGGCTTTTACTAGACAAAATTTGCCTCGCCCTCTTTGGTCATTCTAAGGTTGAATGACTCAAAAGTCTGTAGTTTATTCAATGATTGGGTCATGTTAAATTGCAACTTGTTCATGACATAGTTGGTTATGAACGCCGAAAAAGTGGTGTGAGCGACTCTAGTATGATGCTAACTTGAGTCTGCTCATCAATGGTTGCCCCATATACTTCTGCCTCGTGCATTATGTTGATCATGTTCAAAACATGTTCTCGAACAGAAGTACCCTTCCACATCTTAGTTTTCATATAGCTCTTAGTGGTCTCATGACGATTTTGATCGGACTGCTACCCAAACATTTCCTGTAAAGATTCCATAATCTCATAGGCAGTCTCCATGCTTTCATGCTTGGTACTAAGAACATCATTCATGCTCACAAGCATGTAGCATTTCCCCTTGTTCTTTGGTATGATCCAAGCATCATATTTGTCCCTAACATTCTTAGGGACGTCAGCAGCTAGCTCCTCAAGACACCAGAAGAACTAACTTATGGTAATCACAAATCATCATTAAGTTCATATTTGATTTTCAATGTATGAAATTATCACCATTCAATTTCTCAAAAGCGAGTAAAGCAGTAACAGAGTTACCCATGGTAGACATAATATTGATAACTGAAATTTAAAACATACATGATTCAATCTAATTGATAAATATCTAAAATCCGAAAAGTAAACGTGATGCATGAATGCAATCATAATAAACACATAAACTTAGCATTTACTAATCATGATAAATCAACCCAATGATTAATGTGCCGCCTTAGGGTTGGTCAGTTTAACCTCAGACTGTCTATGAAACATTCTCATCCTTATTAATTAAAAGTTAAAATATCACATATTTTCTCTTTTATTAATAAGGTATCACTCGTTCGGTCAAGTCACAACTATCCACATGAAAAGCTTAATTGTGACTTTGTGAGTGTAACCCATCATTTCAGATTTCATGACTTCATTTGTAATATGCCGCCTTAGGATCGGTCAAAACTAAACTACATCATTTTCTCCTATCTTCTTAAGAAGTCCAACGTTGGTATTGGTATAGCTTGAAACCTTCTTTAAAGGGGATGAAAACAAAGTCATCTCGAGGCTCTCACTGCACCTCACAGTGTTGTACTAATGACGGAGACCATAGGTTACATTGACATGTCAACCTTCTCCCACTCACTATTTTAGGATAATGTGTTTCTATTTTAAATAATCAATTAATTTCAAATTAATTACTAGTTAAAATAATAATCCTATGAATATTTAATTATCAGTGAATTTTTGGAGTGAACAGCATTTTGAATGAACAGTGTTTTCACGGATAAACTGTGTTTTCGTGGATGAACATTATTTTTGCGTGAACAATAAATTTCTGCTGTTTGTCTCGTATGTTCTTCGTCTTCTTGCGTTAGGAATAATTACAATAAAATTCAAAATAAAATTACAAAAATTCTTACGCCTCAATTCGGCATACACAAGATCTAGGAAAAATTGAAACAAAGCTTAACCCAATAATCACCATACAATTAACGATCCATTATTTTTCATAGATTCAAAAAACATAATCATTCATCATCATACATTTCTCATATTATATGAATAATGAAAGAAAATTCACTCAACATTTAACATATAAATATATAAAGATCACTCAAATACCACTAGTTGGTCATCGCAACGCGTGCGGGGCGGAAGCATGGAGGCGCGTGGCATTTTAAAAATTAAACTTTTAATAAAAATCGAATCTTTTAATAAAACAAAACATGCGCAATGCCACGATAACCAAATAAAAAATTTATTAAAAATTATTTTTCAATCAGTCAGGATCCATTATATATTTATAAGTTAAATCTACAATATACAATGTTAGGAATTATATACTTCTTGTAGTCTGTATCACGTCCTTATAAAAACCGATCGATCATCCGTTCCTACGAAATCGTTTCAACGATCAGTAGACTCCGAGATCCACACCAAGATCTTCTAAGTCAATCTTTAACGCGCTAGGACGTGTGTGAGCATGTAGAATATTACAATTCACTTCTTCTGTCTCTAAATGTTCTCAACACATGAGATCTAGAGATTTACTGAGAATGACTTTAGTGAGACGATTCTCTAAAAGAATATGATGATTATTATTTTAGAGATTGATTAACGTTTAATCACAAAAGAAAATTTCTCTGACACCAATCGTGTTCTCAATTCAACTCTTGATTGATAAACTAATGATCTAATCAACTGATTCTCTCATCTTCTTTCAACAACTAAGGCCATTAGAATAATATCTATATATATTCTAGATAATAGCGTATCATATTTTTAGGGATAAACTAAAATAATAGTTAATTGTAGAATTATCAATTGCAGTGAGACCCACTGTAATTGTACACAACTGTAGTGCCACATGTCACTACAGTGTGTCGTGAGCTAGCATAGTGCCTCATGGCATCACTGTAGTGCTATGTGGCGCTACAGTGTTGTACACTCACTACTGTCGTGCAACGTGGCACCATAGTAGTAAATGTCAATTTCTGATACCCTATCTGTGATTGACACGCGACGATTACTGCGAATTAAATTTTTATTTTAATCAGATAATTATCTAGATATCAGTTAATTCAAAATTAACATATCTGATTATCCCTATCAACTAACTTAAATAATATTTCACAAACGACAGATTTAGTTGATTTAAATTATTATCTAATTTCAAAAATTAGATTTTCTGTCTCACTTATCGATAATTAAACAAATCAATAATTATTGATATCTATAATTTCAGAAAATTATATTAAAATATATAAATAATTCAATTAATTAATCATACATAATTATCTCATAATTATGTACTTGCCCCCAAATAAAAATTCTTTTTGCAAGTCAGTCATTTTCTTATGTTCTAAAATATTCACACCCTTGACAGCATAGTATAGAGATGACTTGAAGATCATGGAACTATAATCCTAAACTCTAATAAACTAGATTATTAATTAAACTCTTTAATTAAATTATTTTATTTATTAATTCCATTATTACTCCACTATAAATATGAAATTGCACTTTTAGAGATTATATAATGTATTTACAGAGTATTCTCATGTAGTCCACTGACATAATCATTTCATGTAGTTTTGTCCTCTAATTATTGGTTCGTAAATTAGAACTGGTCAAAATTATCATTTTACCCTTCTAATTAACTCTGGATCCTTAAGTACCATTAATCCACTAGTGAATGACTAATTTATAATTTTATTATAAATTTGGGCTCAATAACCATTCAGTTTCAGAATTAACACTTAAGAGAACCAATATACGATCCATTAGGAAAACTTGGATTCTAAATCTTGTAAGATCATGTTCTAAGCCATCCACATAACTGAATCTCCAAAACAAACTCACTAGCCTGATTAACATACAGACCTTAACAAGTGAATCAAAAGATCCAGTAGATATGCATAGGAATTCATGACTACTCAGGATTCAGAGTGATCTACATAGGAGCTCAATGATCCGGATCTAGATCACAATCATTCATAATACTTAGTGAACCGTACTAGCAACCATTCATTAAAGATTCCATACTTTAGTATGTTGCTGAGAATTTTATTCACTATCTATGATCTTAATCCTCTCGTACTAATATAAGTTCATAGTCTCATTAATGAATATGGAATTTTCATATATTTATATAAATTATTCAACAATAATTTAAAAGAACAATTATAAGAAAAATGTAATACTCTTTAATTTTCATATCAAAATGTCAATTCACATCTTTGACATGCTTCCTCCCACCTTGAGGACCCAGGTATAAATATTTCTCCTAATCAACAAGTGAGGTATGCCTTCTTTCCCTAAGGAAAACTATGCTATACCCGACGAGGATACTGACTTAGGCATTGGAGGCCCTTAGGCTGGGGACCCCTCGACCCTTTGGGTTCTTTGTCTGTGTCTTGCAGATATCAGGAAGGAACCGAACGTTACTCCGAGGGTGAAGGCCACACGAGGAACCACCTTTAAAGGACTTTTTAACATCAACAAGTTCCGAGGAGCATCACTCTGAGGACAGATTGCATGAAGAAAATTACTGTAGAAGTTTTTGGCTTCAACACACCATATTCTAAATTCTACAAGTGATAGTGCTTTTGATATTAACAATAATGTAAATGATTTTTTCGGTATGGAGAACCCTCTACGAACAAATAATAAAGATCATAATTTAAAGAGAGAATGAGAGAATAAAGACATCATCATTTACGTGAGAAACCTTAAAAGGGAAGAAAAACCACAGGAAAATTGTTGATATTCACTTATGGAAGAGAATTTACATAGTTTTTTTATGAGAGAAGAGAGGAAGGGCAGTGCCTTTAGTTGAGATTTGCTTAGATCTCCCCATTTTCTTTTTCATGTGCTTGAATTTAAGGCCTGATGATGATGATGATGATGATGATGATGATGATGATGATGATGATGATGATGATGATGATGATGATCATAATAACAATAATAATAATAATAATAATAATAATAATATTAATGGGATGATCACACCCCCTTATTCATTCAGCTGATGGGATTACTCGTGGGCTCCTTTATTTGCTTATTTCTTTCAGCTGTTTTGTGCTCAGTCTGTCGGCTAATCAATCAATCATAGCAACTTGGTGGTTCCTCGTGGTTCAGGCCAAACAATCACAGCCCCTTGGTGGTCATTCTGGATTTCTTTCATCCGTTCCCATTCTTCTTCCAGTCTTTTTTGTCCTAGAGGTGTTGGTCCCCTCAGTCTTTTCCTATTCTCATAGATATGGGTTCCCCGTCAGTATGTTCTCGTTTGACCAGTCACCTTTTCTTCATGTTCTTGAATAGTTCAGCGAGTGCTTTTCCTGTTCTGGAGGCGTGGTTCCCCTCGTCAGTCTTCCTCCTTTTTGGCCAATCTACCTTTCTCATTTTGATAAGGTTTCTCACTTCCATGCTTTTTTCCCTTTCTCGAGTTCCTTCCCATTTATAGTTCCCGTCCGCATTTTCGCTTACATTATGATCTGTTTGTGCCACTTCTATTTTCTCGTTTGGCCCCCAATCTTGTCATGTTCATGATCTATGCGTCTTCTCAGGATTTTTTCTTTCTGTACATGTGTTTGGGTGGTTTTTTCCCTGTTCATGTGACCCTATTATACTCAATAAAGTTTCATTTATTGATGTGTAATGATGAGGAGTTTTGATTTGCATGCGCTTTTATGAAGATCATCTCGTCTTTTCTCAGGGGCCTGCACTTCTTTTGAAATAACAAATAAATATACATAATTAAATTTAAGAGAGATGCTTGTTTTTCCTATGAGGGTGCTTAGTTTCCTGTTCCTGCCGACATCTCTCCTGTAAAGCAGCTTTTCGTTTATCTATCTTTTGCCTCTTTGGTTTCTTTTTTCTACTCTTTTTCCTTTTATTCTCAATTGGCAGTAACTTTTCTTGTCATTCCCAACTATGGAAATAAACTTCAAAAAACTCTTGAAAGATAATTCCCTTTTCTTGAAGATTTTCCTTTTCCTCGTTTTGGCCGTTTCCACTTTCCATCCGTTGAGCTACTTTTAAAAAGTATTTCATCTTTGCTTTCTTCAGTTGTGCCCGTTTATGAATTATTTAAGCATCATCTGATCCATTTAGACAAGTATATTTCTGTTTTGAAGTGTTTGATTTCCTTCTGAGAAAATGAAGACATTTCCTTTTTTCGCTCTGAAGACATTTCCTTTTTCGGTTGTCCAGACTTTTCCTTTCTGAAGACATTTCCTTTTTCCGTTCTGAAGACATTTAATTTTCCTTCTTACATTATGTTTCATCCCTTACGTGTTTTTCTCCTTGGCCTTTTTTGGTTTATTTCCACTTTTTAGAGAGAAGGTTTTTCCTACTCTTAAGGGCTTGGGCATCTAGGCCACCGACCTTTTTTCCACAATTTAGAGAGAAGGTTTTTCCCAATTCAAAAACTTGGGCATCTAGGCTGCTGACATTTTTTCACATTTTCGAGAGAGTTTTTCTCGCTCTCAAGAGCTTGGGCAACTAGGCCGCCGACTTTTTTCCACATTTTAGAGAGAAAAATTTTCCCGCTCTCAAGGGTTTGAACATCTAGGCCGTCGACTTTTTTTCCACATTTTAGACAGAAGGTTTTTCCACTCTCAAAGGCTTAGGCATCTAGGCCACCGACCTTTTTTCACATTTTAGAAAGAGTTTTTCCCGCTCTCAAAGGTTTAGGCATCTAGGCCGCCGAGCTTTTTTCCACATTTTAGAAAGAAGATTTTATCTTTGATAAATCTTCAAAGAATGTTGATTCTGGAACCAGCCCCGTCTGAAAGCCAGTCTCGCTACTTTTTCGCCACAGCTTTTCACTTTAGACATTTCCTCTTGGAATCTATGAGTGTATTCCTGAAGTGTTTCTTTTTTTGAATTTCTTTTGAAACTTCATTTTCTTGTCACCTTGTTTTCCTTTGTTTTCTTTCTTGTTTTGTATTTTTCCTTGTATCTCTGCTTTGATCAATGAGAGTCACTTTGTTTGCACAATTTTTCTTCTATTGAACTCCATATTTTGTTGTATTTCATTCTTTCCCCAAAGACTTTAGCAAAATTTTGGAGGTCCAGATATGTTTCAGTACCAACTTCAAGCTGTCAATAAAATCTGTGCTCAGATACTTCAGAAATTTTTGCCTCCTAGTTCTGTTGAAAATAGCTATTTTCTTTTGTGAAATTTATTGCCGAGGATAAGACTTTAATTTCTTTATGATATACATACTTCCTCAATAACTTAGGTTCAAATAAAAAACCATGACCATGTCTTCATTCTGAGAGAAGGAATTTATGAACTGCTATTTTATTTTGAAAATAATGTCCGTAGATATTCCCAATGACTTAGGCTCCTTCCGTGGAACGATGACCCCATTTTAATTTCCTTCTGAGAACGGTGTACTTGGATGTTCCCAAAGACTTAGGCTCCTTCAGTGGAACTGTGGCCCCATTTTGATTTCCTTCTGAGAGTAGGATTTATGAATTACCTCTCCCAAGAACTTATGCCCTTAGTTTCTTCTGAGAGTAGGACTAATGAAGTGTCTCTCCCAAGAACTTACGCCCTTAGTTCATTCTGAGAGTAGGACTTGTGAATTGCCCCTCTCAAAGACTAATGTCCTTAGTTTCTTCTCAGAGTAGGATTTATGAATTACCCCTTTCAAGGACTTATGCCCAGAATAGGACTTATGAATTGCCCCTTCCAAGGACTTATGCCCTTAGGTCCTTCTGAAAGTATGACTTATGGATTACTCCTCCTAATGACTTATGTTCTTAGTTTCTTCTGAGAGTAGGACTTATGAACTGCTCCTCCCAATGACTTATGCCCTTCGTTCATTCTGGAGATAGGACTAATGAACTACTCCTCCCAAGGATATATGCCCTTAGTTTCTTTTGAGAGTATGACTTATGAATTGTCCCTCCCAAGGACTTACGGCCTTAGTTCTATTGCTGAAGAAAAGAGAGAAAGTTGACAACCTGTACATCATCATGTCATAAGTTTTGATTGAGAACTCCAAATTGAATTTCGTAAAATTATTCAATAAGTAGACTCTTGTATATTTCTAATGATATAAGATTCACCATATATTTGGCTTTCAATCAATACAATTTAATTTCCAGAATTGATCATTTCACATAATCTGCTTTCATAAGCAGCATTAATGAAAATTGTCATAGCTTTTTCTCAAGAGCTATAAATCAGATTCTATAAAAGTTTTCAAGACTTAGACATCCATATCTTTCTAACGATATATAATTTGTCATATAATACTTTCTAAATAAGTATAGTTTAAAATTTAAATCAGAAAAGTGTGAATTTATTTACTTTCCTGAACAGTGCTAAAGAAAAGTATCATAACTTTTGACAGAGAGCTCCGAATTGATTTCCGTAAAATTCTACAAAAAGTAGACTTCCATATATTTTTGATGATATCAGATTTGTTATGTATTTTACTTCCAATAAATACAGTTTGATTTCAGAATCTTACAGTTCTACATATCTGCTTTTTCTGTATGAAAACCACCATAAAGTTCTCCGTCATCAAGATAATTTCGTCCGCCATCAAAGATAATTTCGTCCCCGCTGTCAAGAATTTTCCCAATCTCAAGACTTTCTCATTCTCAAGACTTTTCCCGTTCTCAAGACTTTTCCCGTTCTCAAGACTTTTCCCGTTCTTAGGACTTTTCCCGTTCTCAGGAATTTTCCCGTTCTCAGGACTTTTCCCGTTCTTGCTCGTAAATTTTCCCATTCTCATAATTTTTTCCATTCTCACAATTTTTCCCGTCTCAGGACTTTTCTATTCTCGAAACTTTTCCTATTCTTGAGACTTTTCCCAGTCTCAGGATTTTTCCCGTTTTCAAGACTTTTCCCGTTCTCAGGACTTTTTCCGTTCTCACGACTTTCCTGTTCTCACGACTTTTTCCGTTCTCATGACTTTTTCCGTTCTCAAGACTTTTCCCGTTCTAAGGACTTTTCCCGTTCTCATGATTTTCCCATTCTCAGGACATTCCCGTTCGAGACTTTTCCCATTCTCATGACTTTCCCGTTCTCGAGACACTTTCCGTTCTCAAGACTTTCCCGTTTCTTGAGGCTTTTCCTGTTCTCGAGTCATTTCAACTCAAAACTTTGTTTACCACGAGTCAAATAGGTTCTCCCCTCCTTTTTTTAGAAGTTGATAATGATGTAAAAGAAATAAGCCAATCGAATATGCAAGGAACAAGTTTAACATTTTCTGTTCTATTTTCAATTTTGTACTTATTGTCGTTCCCATCTCTACTTCCAACCCATTGTCATTTTCTATTCCTGCTTTCGTTGTTGAGAGGGCGTTTGATTTGGTTTTTGACATTTTGAGAGGGATTTCTCGAGTTTTTCTCTTGGTCTCAATGAAAGCACCAAAATGTAAAAAACAATTTCGGTATGGAGAACCCTCTACGAATAAATAATAAATATCACAATTTAAAGAGAGAATGAGAGAATAAAGACACCATCATTTACGCGGAAAACCTTTAAATGGAAGAAAAATCACGAGAATATTGTTGATATTCACTTATGTAAGAGATTTTACATAGTTGTTGATGAGAGAAAAGAAGGGCAACTGCCTTTAGTTGAGGTTTGCTTAGGTCACCCCCTTTTATTTTTCACGTGCTTGTATTTAAAGCCTGATGATAATAATAAAAAAAAATGGGATGATCACACGCCCTATGCTTTCGGCTGATGGGATTGTTCGTGAGCTCCTTTACTTTGCTCATTCTTTTCAGTTGTTTTGTCCTCAGTCCGTCGATCATAGCAACTTCGTGGTTCCTCGTGGTTCGGGTCAATCAATCATAATCACTTGGTGGTCATTCTAGGTTCCTTTCATCCGTTCCCGTTCTTCTTCCAATCTTTTCTGTCCGAGAGGTGTTGGTCCCCTCAGTCTTTTCTTGTTCTCGTAGGTGTGGGTTCCTCGTCAGTCTGTTCCTGTTTAACCAGTCACATTTTCTTCCTATTCTTGCATAGTTTAACGAGCGTTTTTCCCGTTCTGGAGGCGTGTCCCCCCCTCCCCCCAACCCCGTCAGTCTTTTTCTTTTTTGGCCGGTCTGTCTTTCCCGTTCTCATGAGGTTTCTCGCTTCCATGCTCTTTTCTGGTTCTCGAGTTCCTTCCTGTTTAGAGCATGTCCGCGTTTTCGCTTACATCATGATCTGTTTGTACCACTTCTATTTTTTCGTCTAGCCCTTAATCTTGTCATGTTCACGGTCTACGCGTCTTTTCAGGATTCGTTCTTTATGTACATGTGTTTGGGTGGTTTCTTCCCAATTCAAGTAATATTATCTATTTTCTCAATACTGATAATTCTTATAATTCTCATGTTTTTAACTCTAGAAATATGTTGACTTCTGTTAATAATATTGGTGTTTCTCACTCAGTCTAGCTCTATTAGTCTTAGCAATATCATCAAGTCTAATAAAATCAATCTTCTGTTATCGAGCATCACTCCATGTTCCTACCTTCCCTACTTATATGTTGTTTTGCCTAGTAGTTCTTTCAGAATTCTGGATATGTTTCCACTAATAGTGCTTCTAGTTCTGCTATTCTCCTCTGGGTTGTATCGAAAGTTATGTTGATGATTCATTCTTAGTCTGTCCTTCTATAACTTCTATGGGAATTGTAGCCATAAATGCTTTTGGTGACATTATTGGCCTTAATGGTGAAAAAGTATACTGTAGCAGTATAGACCATGCTGAGCTAAATGCAGTAGCTGAAGGAGTGAAGATGGCCAGTAGAAAAGGCTGGAAAGACATCATCATTGACAATGATTCAAAATCTGTTGTTGAGTTCTTGAATGTCTCTGCTTCTCCTCCTTGGGAGCTTGCTATTCTCCTCAACCACACCAAAAAGATAGTCAAAACTTTTAATTTTTGCAATGTAAAGTGGATTAGTAAGGAATGCAATACAGATGTTGATACTTTAGTCAAATTAACACATATATCAGAGTTGTATTTTAAATAACACCCTACAAATTTCTCTTAATATTTTTCTTTTAGTTGATATTGACAAATTTCTTTCTTTAGGTGGTTTTAAACCACATTTATGTACTCTTTTCTATTAATAATGATATCCTCTATTTTTTATAAAAGAAAATGACACATTAATTAATTTTCTGCAAATTTCCTACCTACAAAAAAGTAAATTCAAATAAAAAGGTGAGAATTTATTACCACTTAAAAATTTATTATAATTTCTAAATATTACAATTTTTAAAGATTTATTATCACTTATTTTAAAAATTTATCATAATTTCTAACTATATCACTTAAAGATTTATCATAATTTCTAACTATATCACTTATAATTTCTAAATATTACAATTATTACCACTTAAAGATTTATTATCACTTATTTTAAAGATTTATTATCACTTAAATTAAAATTTCGGGACCAACATCGCTTTTCGCTCGGTAGTTTCTTTTCCGCAGAAGTCCCCCAGACGGCTATTGAAAATGCGCGGATTTTTTGTTTTATTTTTTATTCTTTTAAAGGTGAAACTGCGCAGAATTAACAGAAAGAGGAACTGAGATATGCAAATGGATAGTACTGCAGTAGCACTCGTCAATTCATGCTGTACGTGTGACATCCGCTCTCCCTCTCCCTCTCCACCGTAACCGACACATCGAGTAAAGCGTCGATCTCTTCCCGCCAAAACAACGAAATTTAGATTCGCATTTGAACTTCATTTAACGCTCATTTACATTTCAGTTGGAATTCCAATTCAAAAGACGCACTATATAAACCTCCATTACTCTTGCAATCTTCTGTTTTTTTTCCTCAGACTTTCTCATCTCTAAGAAAGAGTTAAGTTGAGAAGCAGCCATGAGAGCTCCCAGAAACGCTGCAATCGCTCATAAGAAGCCCAACGCAGAGTAAAAAACTCCGACTTCTGGTTTTCTTTGGTGTTATTCTTTCAGAATCTGATATGCAGAGTTGCTTCATAATTTGCTTCACTGTACATCTCTTTTATGTTTTGCTTCCTTCTCGTGTTTCCGATTTTCGGTTTCCGACTGTAAGTATGAGTGATTTCTCATTAATCGTTAGGCCATGACACTCTATCTTTCTTGTTTGCCGGAGGAGTATGTGTCTCCCTTGCCTCCAATTCGATCGTCACTGATTTTCGTTTCGTTTTCTGTTTTTTACCTGGAGTATTCACTACGTCAGTTGTATTTCTGCTTCGAACGCGGTTTCTGATATTATCGTTACACTCATGTCGCTATCGAATGAATTTTTCATTTAAATTGCGAACAGATCTTTACAGTTTGAAACTCTTGTTTTTGTGCTACTTTATTTTTTTTTTCATTTTCTGCTAGTCTTCTATTTTTCTTTCTGCTTTACGACACATCGTTATCATTTCTCTATGTTTTGATGTTGCTATATTAACTCTAAACGTTTCCTTCTTCGTGATCCGAAGGATGCTGAAGAAACGCAAGGCTGAGATGAAAGCTACAAAGAAGGAGAAAGCGAGCAAGAGAGTCTCTGATGCTCCAAAACGTCCTGCAACTGCCTTCTTCATCTTCATGTAAGACAAGTCTTGATTTCGTGTAAATTCCAGGTACTACATTGTATGTAGGAACTAGGAAGGTTGTACCTGTTCAGTGCTCTGTTTTTTCTTACATTTTGTGCTCTGAGTGTGTTTTATGGCTCTGATCAATGACAGGGAGGAATTCAGAAAGACGTTCAAGGAGAAATTTCCGGAGGCAAAATCCGGTCCAACTGTGAGACAATTTCTTTCTTAACTCCCAATTTGTCTGTTTGTTCAAGCATTTGATACTGAATTTAGTCGCCGTTTGTCTGCATGTTGACATTGACATAACAAAGAATGCGAAAAGAGTGTTATTTGATCATGTTTTGTTCACCACTGCAGGTAGGGAAAGCTGGCGGTGAGAAATGGAAATCATTGTCTGAAGCTGTAGGATCCCCTATCTTTCATTTTATATAACATAATTTAGTGCAAACAAAAGAAGTTGAATCTAAGGACACTGTTGCTAAAATTTGTAGACCGTCCATGGCTTACGAAATAAAATTATTTTGTTAGCCCGAATTACAATCATTGAAAGCGAGTGATTTTTTTTTTCCTTAGGAGAAAGCTCTTTATGCTGAGAAAGCACTGAAGAGAACGGTCGAGTATGAGAAAGCTCTTGAAGCATATAAAAAGAAACTTGTAATTCTCTCACTCATCCGTTTCTGTATTTATTCGTTCCATTTATATGATGATCATTTGCATTCTCTGATAATGCTTGAATTTTCAGGATGGACGTGACTGTACCGAAATGCCAGAGGAATCAGAAAAATCGAATTCTGAGGTCTACGATGAGGCAGAGCAGGAAGCTAGCTCTTAGGTAACATTTTCCTCTGGTCTAGTTGCAAACTTGCAAGCATTAAATTACTTCAATAATTGCTTATGCGGAATTCCAGATATTCATTCCAGCTAATATCGTAGCTCTACGAGACATTTTACGTATTTAATTACTTCGATTATTGCTTTTGGCGAAGTTCCAGATACTTATATCCCTACAGAAATCATATCTACACGACATTGGAATTCCTTGACATTTAAATTATTTTGTTTGATGTCCCTGCATGCAGATAAGAGAATTGCCGGATTGAAAGAAATACTCAGAAAAATTATTGTGCTTTAACTTTACAATTAGCTCTACAGTATTACTATGGCGGCTAGTACGGTGTCTTCCTGTTCCTCTTTTACAATTCTGTATTTTGTCGTTTAACATAGTCTATTGAAAAGCTCTTGATTTTGAAATTGTAACGCTATGGTAAGATAGTAAAGACAGCGTTACTCTGTTAATAGAAATTGCTTATGCTGATGGAAGTTTACCTTCGTTGATACAATTGATTAAGTTCTACTCTTACTGTTAATTCGGTTTAGGCTTTTTAGCATCTCGTGAGATGAAGACCAACGATTCTCTGTGTCGTGTTCTTACTCTACTCTATGGCACATGTAAGAGAATTTTTGGGATGGGGTAAGTAATAGACCGATACACATCTGCACTTCCAATATTGATAGTATGAGAAATGCTCTCTTGTAAGCTTCTCGCACAGGTTTAATTAAGTCAATCTGATTCTGTTCTGTTGAGAGAAAATATTTTTAAAATCTCAGTTTTCAATGAGCTGAAAAAGGCATACGATATAAAAGATCAGAATTAGAAAGTTAAAACCATGATCAGAAGTCTCCACATTGACAAAAGCAAAAAAACAAATGGACTTATAGTGAGACGAATTGCTGATGATACCCTTTTTTCCAAGGACTATAAGGTCAAATTCAGATTCGAGTAGACGGAAATTTTTCTGTAGTCAAGTAACGTCTCCTAATTCATTGTAACATTATGAAAATGCATATAAATATATATATATATATANCTAATAGGCTTTTTATATTGATTGTCAGATATTCTGATCCCAAAAAACAACTTTTCATCTACACTCCTCTATAACATTCACATTGTTAATTAAGATTTCACCGCTAACAAATGCTCAATTCTTACAAGTTACAAAGGCAATTGAAATTCAAAATCTTTCTCTCTGACTTATCATTTTGGAATATAACGGCATGGATCGCGCTTGGCAGAAATGACTCTTTTTCACCAAGAAAAATTCGAGTAATTTAAGTTGTTGAATAGATTTGAATAATATTTATCTTAATTTAAAATAGTAAAAAATAAAAGAGAGACCAACAAAAATGGTCAAACTTTTCAGCTCAAATTATAAAAATGCTGAAAACTTTTTATTTCCCTAAAATGACCGAAATAATGTAAATAATTTATTTTATATTATTTACACGTGTGTAATTTTTGTAAATAAACTGTTTACTTTGGTCATTTTTGAAAGAAAAAATATTTTCGGACCATTTTTACAGTTTAAGCTGAAAATTTGACTTTTCTTGTCATTTTCTGAAAATAAAATCACGCATTACACATGAATATTGGAAAATTTATTTACTACTGAGGGTTGTTTTTCCGGTATAGATATCATGACGTTCTGCATATGCTGAATGTGATCAATAAATGTGTTTGGATGTTCAATAAATGTGTTCGAGGATCTAATAAATTTTTAGGAGTTCAACAAATATGCTGAACTAGTTCAATAAATAGGGCTTCAAAAATGTGATGAAGGCTCAACAAATATGTTTGAGATTTAATAAAAACTCTAGTGGCATATGCCAGGAAAAATGCCCAATCATCGTAGTCTGATCCGTGAATATTAAGGGTATTCACAGTTCGGTTCAGTTTGATTTTTTGTGAAAAATTCAACCAAACTGAAGTTTCGGTCCAACAATATTAGCGAATTGAATCTCTCATGAAAAAGAACCGAACCAAATTTTTTGATTCGGTTTCTTTTAGTTCTTCGGTTCGGCCTTAGTAATGAAAAATAATATTTTTAAAACATTTTCAAATGATATTACTGAAAAAATAAAATTTAAGTTTTGTTTTGATTCGGTTCGGTTCGGTTGATATGAGATTATATATAAAAAAAATAGAAAATTAAAGTTTCGATTCAGTTCGATTTGAAAAATCAAAAACTTCAAAAAAAAATTAATGTTGGTGGACTGAACCGAACCTCCCTAAAGAGCTAATCGAACCGGTCATTTTTTATTTAGTTTCGATTAAATTCGGTGGTTCGGTCCACAATTTTCCACCCCTACTGAATATTGGGAATGGCCACTGACTTTTGATTCTTTCACTTAACGCTTGTCCAATATTGTTTGAGTTTTGTCTCCATTAAAAAAAGTTAGGGAAAATGCTCTAGTACCCCTGTAGTTTGCTCAAAAGAAGCAAACACTCATTCTATTTTGAAAAATGACTCAAACTTCCCTTAATGTTTGTTTTCGTTGATGAAAAAAATCCAAAATCGTTAAAATTGCGTACTAACAACGTTAAATTGTCTTCTAATACCAAATTTACTTTTACTTCACCCAATTCTCAAAATTGAAAAAGATTTTATATGCTATGAAACCTTCTATAGTTTGCTTAAAAGATACAGATACCCATTATGGTTTAAAAAAGATAAATAGCTTCAGTCTGCTATAATTTTTTGTCCATGTTAAGGTTTATTATTATAGCAGAGATGAAAAACTTCTTAGTTGTTTATTATATGTCCGTGAGGAGCTTATATGCCACGACAACGACATAGTTGTTCGATTAAGGTACAATTCTAGTTCGCTCGTTGTGTCCCAAGTACAGAGTCAAAAGCTTTGTCGGTGTTTAAACCGAGGTTGAATGTTGTTGGAAAATTTGTTATTAGATATAATCAATCAAAAAGAAACTCCTCGATTTTTGTTTTATCGAGAAAACTGCCACTTCGTTCACGTGAGAAAGTGTTTGGAAGAGAAAATTAAAAAAATGAGAAGCGGAGTAACGAATTCGTGTATTACTATTAAAAACAGCTCCTAATTAAATCTTATGTAAAAAATATGACATTACAAGAGCTGGGCTTATATACGTGTAAAACGTCTTTTTCAAATGGGTAGAAGACAATAAACATTAGTTTATAATAGCTTCGGGGTGAGTTAAGAATACACTTCGGTGTAGCTAAAAAATTAAAATACATATGATTCTAGTTTAGAAAAAGACTCGAGCCTCCTGTTAATGTTTGCTTTCGATGACAGAAAAATTCAAAGTTTGGTCGAAAGTGTTTTGATCATTTCATTCTAGAACAACACATTTGTAACATACTAGACCTATTTATTTATTTTTCAAATTAAAAAAATGTCTGTATATTTTAAGTAAACTACATGGATGGTGAGAATAAATTTTAAAAAATGTGATCAATTGTTTTAAAATACTTTTAAGTTTTCTTGTATGTACATAGTTTTCTCTCTTCTATTTTTTGTGGATATGAGTTCTTAGATAGTTCATTCAGAATTGAACAAATTAAATTTATTAAAATAAATTAATATTTTAATATAAAAATAATTGTTTACTTACCTATCAATCAATAAGAGCTTGTAACATCTTGGTGCAGTTAAAGTTAAGTGACATGGTTATCACCATTTGTTGACTAATGACGACAAATCATTAAGTCATTAATGAGGACACATGTTTTTTTTTCCCGAAACTTAACGATTTCATAATTGACGCCATGAATACCACCACTTCGCATAATATTCATATGTTAAATTAGCTTGGGATATAATTTCCAGCGGGACCATGATGTCAAATTTGTTTTTTTGAAGTAGTAAAGTTTCTTAATAGGCAACTTCTTGCTCATTTCTTGAGACTCTCTTCTTCAACTTCTAGTCATGCAGCGAATTAAATGCAGATTCCACTTTGACGTTCTTGATGATAAAAGAGGAAAAAAACTGTCCCTTTTTCCAAAACGAGATTCTCATATGGAGACGTTGTGGGGCCTAAATTCCTCCCATACATTTGTATGTGTTAGCCTCCTCTAAATCTCCTCACCAAAATACTTTGTTTATTCAGTACACTCATTTTATTTGCTTTCAGATATAGTGTAATCGAAGAGGTATGAACTATGAAGAGGTCAAATTCTTAACCCTCTCTATTAGTTCCCTCATACAAAGAACTGGGTACTTCTCTAATGGGCAACTTGGTTTTGCTGCTCAGAGTTCATATTTACTTCGATTAGAATGATTTCTTTTCTTCGCACTAGTCATGTCTTTACTCAATCTAGTCTCTTCTTCATTGAAAGTCATATGGGTATCCACCGAAGTTGGCGTTTGACTTCATTTTGACCAGTATTCAGTCACATGGAAGCTTAGTTTGGTCCAGTTTGAGTCCACCTGGTCAAGTATGAAGAATTGTGCTGTGGAACTCTTTATTTGGATATGGGTATTTCTAGCTGGTTCTATATGCTGCGAAAGGCCTGCAGTTGTGAACGTTGGTGCAGTTTTCACTTTTAATTCGATAATTGGTAGAGCCGCAAAATCGGCCATGGAAGCCGCAGTGTGGGACGTAAATGCAGATCCAAGCATTCTTAATGGAACGGAGCTAAATTTGATAATGGAGGATGCTCATTGTAATGTATTCTTGGGTTCCATTGGAGGTAATATATTAATTTTTATTATTATTTGGAACTGTGTTGGTTGTAACGTGTATGTACTGTTGAAAATTGTGTTTGCTCAATCATCATCATCTTCTTCTTCTTCTTCTTCACTAGAACTTGAGCAAAGTATCTTTCTGCTGTTCCTCAACAATTATTTCTCTCCCCGAGTTTTCCTTGGACTTACACAATTTATACTGAGCTCCATATTCGTTCTTCTTTTGAAATTTGATTTGAATTTCCATTAAATAATCAGAGCCACTTTATTTTTCCAGTTTCATTCGGTATTAATTTTGTTATCGAATACTTTGTCGTTTTACGGTTTCATCGTTAAATCTGTGGTGGCATATTGAAAACTAATGATTATCTTGATTTGAACAAAATTTTCTTTTTCTCCTCGTCTGCTCTGCAGCTTTTCAGGTACTTGAAAAAGAGGTTGTGGCCATTGTTGGGCCTCAATCTTCTTCCATAGCTCATATGATTTCTCAGATTGCTAATGGTCTCCAAGTACCACTTATCTCATATGCTGCCACTGATCCAACTCTGTCTGCTCTACAGTTTCCCTTTTTTGTCAGAAGTACACAAAGTGACTCTTATCAAATGGCTGCCATGGCTGACTTGATTGACTTTTATGGGTGGAAAGAGGTTATTGCCATCTTTGTGGATGATGATTATGGGAGAAACGGAATATCTGCTTTAGATGATGAGCTTGATAAGAAGATGTGTAAAATTTCTTACAAATTGCCTTTGCCTAATCAGATTAATGTTAGTGAGGTCACAGACTTGCTCAATAAAACCAAATTGCTTGGTCCTCGTATTTATGTTGTTCATGTTAATCCTAATCACGGATTAAGAATTTTTACCATAGCCGATAAACTTCACATGATGACCAGCAACTACGTATGGCTTGCAACGGATTGGCTTTCTGTGACCTTGGATTCATTTCCTTCCATGAACCAAACTTCTTTAAACATCCTTAAAGGGGTGGTGGGACTTCGACAGCATATTCCTGAGTCCACTCAGAAGAGGGCTCTATCGTCTCGCTTGAACAAGACTCGGCAAGACGGTTTAGGAAATTCCTTGTTGAATACATATGCACTTCATGCTTATGATACAATTTGGGCAGTGGCACATTCGATTGATAAGTTCTTAAGCATACGTGGGAATATCACATTCTCTCTAAAGGATAAGTTACATGAAGTGAATTCATCTAAAATTCATCTGGGGAAACTCAAAGTCTTTGATGATGGTGACCTTCTGCTCAGAATATTATTGCATACAAACTTCACAGGTTTAACTGGTCAAGTTCAATTTAGTTCGCAGAGGAACATTGTCGGGTACGGCTATGAAGTGATTAATATTGACCAGGTGGCTGCTCGTAGAGTTGGTTATTGGTCCGGTTTATCGGGCCTTACAGTCTTGCCCCCAGAAACTCTTACAGAGAAACAAATGAACTATTTGCGCCTTAATCAAAAACTTGAGATTGCTACTTGGCCCGGTGGAGAAGAAGAAAAACCGCGTGGCTGGGTCATTGCAAACGATGAGAAACCATTGAGAATTGGAGTGCCAAACAGAGCTAGTTTTGTTGAATTTGTCACAGAACTGAACGACAGCAGCCATAAGATCCAGGGATATTGTGTTGATATATTCATTGAAGCACGGAAGTTAGTTCCATATGATGTTCCTTTCAGATTTGTTCCTTTTGGAAACGGTTACTCCAATCCCAGTTATGATGAGCTTGTGAAGAATGTTGCAGATAATGTAAGTAATACATAGCAAAGTCTGCTTTATGTGCATTTAAGAATGATAGTGGTTAAATGTTTTATCGATGTACCTTATTTACTATCTATAAAGTTTTTATGTTAGGTGTTTGATGCTGCTGTTGGAGATATCGCTATTGTAACGAACCGCACAAGGATTGTGGATTTTTCTCAGCCTTTTGCTGCCACTGGTCTTGTGATTGTGGCTCCTACCAGAAATTCAAAGCCAAGTGCTTGGGTTTTCCTTAAACCATTTACAGTGGAGATGTGGTGTGTTACCGGAGCTTCTTTTGTGATGATTGGGGTGGTTATATGGATTCTTGAGCATCGAGTCAATGATGATTTCCGTGGTCCTCCCAAGAAGCAGCTTGTGACATTGTTACTGTGAGTTCTTCCAGTTATCAAACTACACCTATACATTTTAGATATCCTTCAGTATACTATTAATATGCAATCATTATAGTTTAGATTTCTTTTCAGTGAGAAACTTGATATTTAATAAGCTGTTTAATAAGCTGATAAATTTAACCTCTAACCTTGCTCTCAACCATTTCATGTTGCAGGTTCAGCTTCTCAACTCTTTTTAAGACAAATCGTGAGATCTCTTCTTTTACAACCCATGAATTTCTTATTCTCTCTTTATTTCTTGAAGTACCGGTTAGAAACCATAAGAGATAAAATCAACTGTGAATATTTAAATTCTCTAAAACTTATCTTAATTCAACATTACAAGAGCACTCACCCTATTGTTTATTAGATGGTAATGAATAAATTGGACTCTTAATCATATTGTTTGCATTAATGTTGTCTCAAAATCATATAGACTTGCTCTGTAGATATTCAGAGCAATACTCCTAGGTCCTATATAAAAAGGCAATATTCACAGTTGATTCGAACAAAGTTATATTTCTTGATTTTGCCGGCCTAGTAATTATGTCTTTTAAACGGTATGTTCTCCGTGCTTGCATTGAGCACATTGAATTTACAGCGTGAAACAGTTTAAAGCAAATTTTTTCTTTGGTTCCCATGAATTAGACTTTGATTTTAATCCTTAACATACCATTCAGTTCTTTCTTGTCTACAAAAATAATCCCTTCCCTTCTCTATTATCTGTTACTTCAATTGATAAGGATATGATGAATCCATGTAGTCTCGATTTTGAAAACATTGCTCTGGCATTGAATTACAGAGGAAGAAACAGTAAGCCCACTTAGTCGGATGGTGATGGTGGTATGGCTTTTCTTACTGATGGTTATAACATCAAGCTATACAGCAAGCTTGACTTCAATCCTCACAGTGCAGCAGCTTTCTTCTAGCATCACTGGACTTGACGATTTGGTTGCAAGTAATTCGCGTATTGGGTACCAGGTGGGATCATTTGCCTATAGTTATCTGACAGAGAGTCTTTACATACCTAGTTCAAGGCTTCTTTCTCTAGGCTCTCCAGAAGAGTATGAAAGAGCACTGAGGCAAGGGCCAGATAGAGGAGGGGTGGCAGCTATAGTAGATGAGCTTCCATACGTGGAATTATTTTTGTCAAAGACAACTGAATTTGGTATAATTGGGCAGCCATTTACCAAAAGCGGCTGGGGATTTGTGAGACTACTGCATTTTGTCACAACTCGTTCTATTTATGATATTTTCATGGAATTCTCGCATTTGACTAATTTACTTAATGTGTATCAGGCTTTCCAAAGAGGATCTCCCCTTACAATCGATATGTCCACTGCAATCTTGAAGCTTTCTGAGATTGGGGAGCTTCAGAAGATCCACGAGAAGTGGTTTTGTAAGATGAATTGTCCTGGAGAGAGGAGACAAAAATCCGAGCCTAATAAACTTCACTTGTTCAGTTTCTGGGGTCTTTATTTGTTATGTGGCAGCCTTTCTATTGCTGCCCTGCTCGTATACCTGCTCCGAATTGTTCGCCAGTATGTGCGTTATAAACAACAGGAGATCGACTCTTCCCGTTCCTCGTCAATATCATCAAGTACCAGCTGGTCTCAGATGATTCATAATTTCATCGACTTCGTCGATGAGAAGGAAGAGGCGATCAAGAATATTTTCAGACAACGGGATATTCCTCCTCCTACCCAGGCTACCTGATGCCACATTGAATTCATTTCTGTATTCTAAGAGAGCTTGAAGGTGTAAAGCCCTTCAATTTGAAGCCTCTTATAGTTATATAGACGGTAATCTCTTAGGTAACAATACTTAACATTAGTATTATGTTCGTGTATTCCCTAGTTGATCATGGTGATGAATCATCATCATCATCATCATCATCATGTTCTTCATTGATGTATATATATTCATATGTAACAACTTATATAAATTTTTCCTTTCTAGTTATGTAGGTAAGATAAATGTGTAAAATAGCTTCTAATTTTTCTTCAATACCCAAAATTTGATGTTCTCTGATGTGGAATAAAAGATCTATCAAATGAATGGATGTCTACCTGAGAGTATGCAACAGAGAATATGCTCACCATGAAGGCAATTCTCTGTTATCAGCATAAGGACAATTTCAGTCCATCATGATAATTGACTAAGGTCCATATCTGATTATTTGATTGCAGTTGATGCCTGAAGGTGACAGTTGACAATTGGATCCAAGCAAAAGCGGCATCCTCAATAATAGAATAGAATACAAGGTCTGTGTGTCTTTTCTTTTCTTTTTATTCCAATTTGTGTCTATGAAGAGAATCACATGTTACACACTTTCCTTTTTAAAAAACAGCATAAATATCCAAATGTCTGAAAGGACTCCAATAATAATCTTTCTTTAGGAAAGGAGATAAGTTTGCCTTGTCTCCCTACTTCAATGATGCCTATGTAAAGCGATCGCTCTGTTTTTTTTTAAGGTCACCAATTTGTCATTTCACACCAAGCTTCTAAAGATATGTGCAAATGTAATATACCATAGCTGAGAGTTACTGCTCAAGATGTTTATTACTTTCTCTTGAAAAAACTATGTTAATTCTTAAAGTAATTCCACGTTGCTTCAAATTTCAACGACCTAGATCATACTTAAAACATATCACATCTCGAAAAAAAATTTGGTCTCCATGTTCATCATATTAAGGTCATTGAAATTTAAGTCAACAGTTCAGATATGCTGAACATAATTACTCTGGACAGATTCAGATCTAACAAGAAGGTATCCAAATCATGTTTTTTATTACTATTGAATCATGCGGTTAAAATTTCTTCTACTATGATAAATTTGCCCAGTCATCCTCATCTTTTCCATGCCTTTACTTTCCCTCCTACCAAACAGATTTTAAAATCTCTCCCTGACTATTTAATATTATTAATATCTGGGCCCTGTTTGGACCCTGAATTCACCAATGCAATTATTTTCAGATTCGTCCAGGCAGTCATAGTGGTGAAATGTCAAAAGATAGCTTTGAAAGCGAGAAGACAGGTCCACTTATTTTATTTACCATTTAAATAGCAATTGGGCGTCTGTAAATCTTAATTATCCTCCTGACCATATGGTCATTTCCTTCATTTATTCATATTACTTTTCTTTTTTAATTTCACGTTTTAATTTTCACATATAAAGTTAAATGAAAATTCTAAAATGTTGATAATATTTCTTTTTTCTTATAAATATAAAACGTTGATGTTATTAAAATTATATTTTTATGACGTCTGTTTAAAGTAATCATTAAATAAAACTGTAATCCTAATTTACATATATAATTTTAATTTACAATCATTTAAGACAATTAAATTGTAGAATAAAATAAAAACAATCTTAATTTATAATGACAATACAATTCTAATATCAAATATAATTAATATCAAAAATTAAATTTTGATAATCATTTTAAATTACACGAACCAAACGACCATAAAATCCAACCATTGATTTTTCACCCTAATCTAAGACATTACAAAGTTGAAGTTGGATTTTATATCATATCATTATAAATGACCATTAATTAAATTATTCACAAATTAAGTAAGAAAAGACAAAACGGAACAATCATATTAAATTTAAAAGAAATATTATATAGCATAAACTTAACCACAGTGTCTGAAAGTATGAAAGGCATAAAATATTTCACATTCTTGTTATTATAGCCTTTCCCGAATCTCACTTCGTCAAGCATCCTTCCTCTCTAGAGTTCATTTCAAACTTAGCAGAAAATTAAAGCAAAAATCCACATGTTTCACACAGTACAGTTTATGTATGGACCACCCGTAGCAGTAAGTTTTTTTCTCTGGTTGACGTGGATGGATCACAGCCATTGTTATGATTGACATATCTAAGCAGTTCTATATTTTGATTTTATTGACCCAATTTTACATTATAATAATTCGATATCTTCTTCTATGATGTCAAAGTACGTATTTTTAACTTTCCATTTGGACCTGAAAAGCGATGACAAATAGTAGAATTTTAGATGGAGAGAATGATTCTTTTCTTGAGGTTGCAGCACTGTTCTGAGCTTGGAGGGTCTTTTTTCAGGAAGACAATGTAAAGATACTGTCTTTATTTAAGCATTTACATGTTACCGGCTTCGACTGGTTCGAAGCTTTACCCAGAAATAGCCTTTAGGTAATCTGGGAAATGGGTACGCTATCCTCCATCCAACTTCTGCCCAACTGTTGTTTATCAATTTATAATAGGCTGCGCATGTGATTTCTTACCCACTTGTTTGTATAGTTTAATGTTTTCTTCTCAAGTTTTCTGGCTAAATTGCACAATAGTGGATATAAAATATGTAGGCAGCTGAGTGCTGAATATGCCCTTGTTGAGGCTTATTCTTCATACATGTTTTTTTTCCTTTCTTTCTTCCTTTTTTTTTGGGTTTTGTTGTTTAATCTCTTTCATGAATTGGGCATGAGAATTTCAGGATCCATGCTGGTTCTGATTAGCTGAAAAGTGTATGAGTTCCTGCTTTTATTCTTAATACAGGTTCATAATCTCTTGAACTAGCCTGGTTCTGGCGGATCATCAGTTGGTTAGTGCAAGTTTTGCGGACATGGAGTGCTTTTCAATCACTAGAAAATGCCGTCAAGTGACCATGAATAGAGCACTGCTTGTATTGATTTTTTACATGTGGATGCCATCAAGAGTTATGGGCAGGACTGGAAATGACAGTGCCTCTGCTTTAAAGTCTAATGTAGTGAATATTGGAGCTTTATTTACCTTCAGTTCAGTCATTGGAAGGTCGGCAATGCCGGCAATCTTAGCCGCAGTTGATAATGTTAATTCCGATATGAGTGTGCTTCCACATACAAAATTGAATGTGGTTTTCCATGACACGAATTGCAGCGGATTTATGGGAACTGTAGAAGGTATTTCCCAGATTTAACATTTTTTTTAGATTATTGAACTCTATATATGTATAACATCAATGTCTATTCCTTTTCCATTTTGCTAGTTCATTATATCTCTGTTTGTTGAAAATTTTATCACTGAAATTGCAGTTTATATGAATATTGAACAGTTGAAGAATTCTGGCATTATATGATTTGCCATGGTTTAACTAAACACATAATTCCTCTGCTTCGCCATAAATAAAAGTTTACAGTTTTATCTTGAGTCATAAATATCTACGCTGTTTATGGTTAGACTGTAGATAAGAGTAATGTTCTGAGGATTTTTTGGTCGACTTCATATATATAATTCTTCCTGTTTGATGCTGTATTAGTAATGCTTTGATGTTCTTTGCGTGTGTCCCTTATATTTCCTTATCCTGCAATCCAATACTCAATTAATGGGTTAGTCCATATCTTATTCACGGATTTCTTTACAATAATAGGAACTGGAAAGGTTAATTAATCACAGTTTATGTATTACGGCATGCTTTTTGAAATTACAACTGTCTAGTATAACTATAAAATTTATCAAATTAGTCTATTTTTGAAAATTTAACGAAAAGGATTTAAAGAAAACAATAACAGTAGTTTTTCTATATGAAGCTTTGCAGCTGATTGAAGATGAAGTGGTCACTGCTATTGGTCCACAGTCCTCCGGAATATCCCATGTTATTTCCCATGTTGTCAACGAACTCCAAGTACCACTCCTTTCATTTGCAGCTACAGATCCCACTCTTTCTGCTCTACAATACCCATATTTCGTCCGGACAACACAGAGTGACTATTTCCAGATGAATGCAATTGCTGATCTGGTAGAGTTTTATGGATGGAGGGAGGTCATTGCCATCTTTGTTGATGATGACTATGGCAGAAATGGGATATCAGTATTGGGTGATGCCCTGGCAAAGAAGCGGGCGAAGATTTCTTACAAGGCTGCCTTTTCTCCTGGAGCCTCCAAAAGTGATATCAACGATTTGTTGGTTGGTGTAAACCTCATGGAATCTCGTGTTTATGTTGTACATGTCAATCCAGATTCTGGTTTGACAATATTCTCGGTTGCAAAGACTCTTGGGATGATGGGTAATGGCTATGTTTGGATTGCGACAGATTGGCTTCCTTCTCATCTTGATTCATTAGAAATAGCTAACCCTGACATCATGAATCTGATACAAGGAGTTGTTGCTCTTCGCCACCATATCCCTGATAGTGATCTCAAAAAGACTATCATATCTAAATATAGTAAGAGCACTGGCCTCAATTCTTATGCATTTTATGCATATGATTCTGTCTGGTTAGCAGCCCATGCTCTTGATCTTTACTTTAAAGAAGGTGGGAACGTATCTTTCTCAGTTGACCCAAGGATACGTGACACAAATAGAAGCACACTGCACTTAAGATCACTCCGCATTTTCGATGGAGGGCATCAGCTTCTCCAGACAATATTGAACATGAACTTCACGGGTCTAAGTGGTCAAATTCAATTTGATTCAGAGAAAAATCTTATTCATCCGGCGTATGATGTTCTGAACATTGGTGGAACTGGTGTCCGAAGACTTGGTTTTTGGTCAAATTATTCTGGTCTGTCGACTGTTGCTCCAGAGATCCTATATAGAAAGCCTCCAAATACTTCTTCTAGTGGTCAAGGTCTTTACAGTGTAATATGGCCAGGTGAAACCACAACAACTCCTCGAGGATGGGTATTTCCCAACAATGGGAAGCCTTTGCGGATTGCAGTGCCTAATCGAGTGAGTTACAAGCAATTTGTGTCTAAAGATAGAAACCCTCCTGGGGTTAGAGGATTCTGCATTGATGTTTTTGAAGCTTCCATAAATTTGTTGCCTTATCCCGTCCCCCGCACGTACATATTATACGGAGATGGGAAAGATAATCCTTCATACAATAATATTGTTTATGATGTTTCCCAAAATGTGAGTGTGACTTTCAAATGCGGCTCCTTTTTCTTGCTATTGACATATATGGGTTCAGTTTAGAGTTTATGCTTCTAAGTTCAGATGATATTTAACTTGATTTTCTCCTCCCCTTAGAAATTTGATGCAGCTATTGGCGATGTTACAATCGTCACGAATAGGACAAAGATTGTGGATTTCACACAGCCTTACATGGAATCAGGACTTGTTGTAGTTGCTACTGTCAAACAAGGAAAGTCTAGTCCATGGGCTTTCCTCAGGCCATTTACCTATCAAATGTGGTGTGTCACTGCTGCCTTCTTTCTTTTTGTTGGAGCTGTTGTCTGGATTCTCGAGCACCGCATTAATGAAGAGTTCCGTGGTCCGCCAAGTCAACAACTCATAACAATATTTTGGTAAATATTAAAAGAATTCAATCAAATAAATTAATTCGCCAACGCAACACCTTAAGCTTTTGGGATGATTGGCAATTTAGCAGTAATAGGCTTTAAAGTTATTGAAAAGCCCTTAATTCAGTTAAAAGGATTCTACTGAAATCCTTTCTGCTTTTCAGGTTCAGTTTCTCAACAATGTTTTTCTCCCACAGTATGTATTTCATGCTCCACCTTTTGGCATCTCTTCCATTATCTTTCCAGTAAATGATGTACTCCATAATTGGACTTTCCACAGGAGAGAACACCGTGAGCACCCTGGGACGGTTGGTGCTGATTATATGGCTATTTGTGGTGTTAATTATCAATTCCAGCTACACGGCTAGTTTGACATCAATCCTTACAGTGCAACAGCTTACTTCAAAGATTGAAGGGATTGATAGCTTAATCTCAAGTACTGAACCAATAGGGATTCAAGAAGGATCTTTTGCATGGAATTATCTTGTGGAAGAACTTAATATAGCACAATCTAGGATCGTAAAGTTGAAGAATCAGGAAGAATATTCTAGTGCTCTTCAGCGTGGACCCAAAGGGGGTGGGGTAGCTGCAATTGTCGACGAACTTCCTTACGTTGAGCTCTTCTTGGCTGGCACCAATTGCATATTCAAGACTGTGGGACAAGAGTTCACAAAAAGTGGATGGGGATTTGTAAGTACTTTTTGAACTTCAGAATGCCTGCAGTAAAAAGTCTGTTACTTTTTGTGTTATAGTTTGATCCATTTGAACTATACTGTTCTGATATGCAACCTGTTGTTACAGGCATTTCAAAGGGATTCTCCTCTTGCTGTCGACATGTCAACAGCTATTCTTCAGCTCTCAGAGAACGGTGATCTCCAGAAGATTCATGATAAATGGCTTTCATATACTGAATGTTCTTCTCAAATCAACCAAGTGGACGAGAATGTTCTTAATCTTGATAGCTTCTGGGGCTTATTCCTCATATGTGGAATTGCATGCTTTCTTGCTCTTCTCGTATTCTTCTGTCGAATCTTGTGGCAATACCGCAGATTTAGCCCCGAAACGGAGGGTGACGTGGAGGAGATTGAACCAGCCACTTCTAGACGTCCAAGCCGAACAACTAGTTTCAAACACTTGATGGATTTTGTAGATAGAAAAGAAGCTGAGGTCAAGCAGATGCTTAAGCGAAAGACTAGTGATAACAAACAAACTAGCCAGAGCTTGGAAGGCCATGCTATTTCACACTCTTAAGAGGTAGAATCAATGCGATCGACGTATAGCTAAATTAGTCATCAGATTTTGATTATAATTAAGTTTACACGAAAAACAAAAAAATTGAGTCTTGCTGTAGCTCTTCTTTTTGTATTAGACAGTGATGCTGCTACTCCTTGTTTCGTTGCATTACAGGAAATTATATCATATCAAGATGTAGATATATAAATAAATATAATTTTTTATTTTGTTACATCAATTTTATTCTCTATGAAGTGGCCTGAAAATGAGAGGCTGATCTTAGTCTAAGCATATGAAAGTGATTAGTTTGGATCATTGGAAAAACAATGTCATGGGGGACAAGGGGTCAAGTGACAGGCTAGAAACGTACAGAGATTTGGCCTCCAGGTGCGGAAGAATTTTTCATCTCGGCTTGGAAGAATTTGAGATGTTGCAGTAAGAAATGCTTCTGTTATCAGTGTATAAGTTTTCAAGTGTTAGCCAATTTTGATGTGATTGATAATAAGCTTATTTAAGGCAATAACTAATGCCCTTTGTGTATTTCTTTTTTATAGAAAGCTACAAAGTTGTAGAGGAGTTATGAATCACCTCACCCAACTCACGAGGGAGCTCGTGGGTGATGTGTGACAGTTTAATTATCTGTTCATCTCGTCTGTATTTTTATTAATCAAAATTCAACATAAAGATAGATCTACGCCATTTTTTAAACTAGAAAAATATTCATGTCATTTAAATAAATTAAAATACAAATATGAAGTGTAATTAAAAAAAATAATAGAGGAAGGTAATTATTGCATTTTTCTCAAAGTGATATACTTTCCCACCATTAACACGTCTTTTTCTTTTCTCAAGAATTAGTTAGAAACCATTGATTGGTAATATTATTATATTCTTAAAATGAAAACAACATAGCCACGATAGGGATACCGATCCTTTTATGTTCGCTCTTGGTCGGTCCAATCTCAAAATGGACGGATCATATTTTATAAAAGAATCTCAAAATGGACGGATCATATTTTATAAAAGGAAAAAGTAAAAAGTAAAAAGAAAAAGGAAAAAGGGCAAAAATATATCAGATGCCTCGTCTGTTGTATCGAGGTGATCTTGACCGTTCGTTATCAAATAAACGACCGAGCTTGCACCAACATAACTCTCCTGTTGGAAATCCCAACAAGATGAGATTTGTATAGTCACAGAAGACCTTACTCAGAGTCCATGATATCACATAATTAATCAATCAAGTACCAACCTTTCTTTCTAACCATTTATTTAATAACTGTTGACTTATGCATAAAGACAAACCTACCTAGATTTATCAATTAAATAATTATATATTATAATGTATCATTTTTTATGTTTTAAATATCATATCTATAAATATAATTATATAAATTTTGTTATCGAGGAATTTATGAGAATCAAACCCCATATTTTATAGAAATTAAATCTCTCCCTATCATGTATAATGATACTTAAGGCCGTTGAGATTTGATAATACACATTATGAAATTAGATATACAATTATGATTCACCTTTCAAATTATGAATAGGAATCTTCTATTGGTTAGTGAAACAAGATCTTGTTCTTTCATAATTGTTTATTATAAAAATGGATGAATTAAATTCGATCTAATAAAAAGATAAAAAAAAAATCAGATGATCTTTCACTTTAACGTTTATATTGAATATCGAGGTGATGTTAATGGTCTATATTAGAATGATTGGTTCAAATTTGTAGAATATAGCCACTTGGGTTGTTCTGCTTAACATGTCAGTTCAAATCTTGAAAAAATAATTGCCATTCAAGGAAATGGGGGCACGTCAAGACGACCATGATTATTGACTAATTTAATTTCTTAATTAACTAATAATTGAAAGAGGCATAGATGTAGAGAGAATGTCAAAACCAACCAAAGAAAAATAAACACGCGGGGATCACTAAATTACGAAATAATCCCTCGCATGAAAACAGCGTGAGGAAGTAAAAGCCGGCAATTTGGACTAATTGAATATACTGTCCATAATTCGGGTCAACTGCCCCCACTAAAGTAGTCACATTCATAGGAATAGGTCATTGTAACTGAATTTTTTATTTGCTTCTTAGTTGGTAGGGTTTAATTTTTGAAGTTGACAGTTTTTGTATTATCTTTTTTCTAAACAGTATTTATGAAAATTGTCATAATTTTTGTATTGAATCTCTAAATTAAATTTTGAACAGCTCTGACGAAAACTATCATAACTTTTGATTAAGAGTTTCGAATTGATTTTTGTAAAATTCTAAAAAAAGTACATTTCCATATCTTTTTGATGATATAAGGTTTGCTATGTAATTTTCTTCCAACATTTTTCGTTTCTGTTATCGTTTCCGCTCCCGTTTTTATTTTCCACTCTCGTTGCCTTTCCCGTAGTGGATAGCCGTTCATGTTATCACGATTTCCTTCGTTCCCGTTGTCAAGATATCATGTTGTTAAGAATTTTTCTGTTGTCAAGACATCTTCTATTATGTGTCCGATAATTCTAACTTTTCGAGTTCATCTAACTCAGCAGACGACCACGAGTTCATCTAACTCGTCGGTCTCGTTGAGAAGACGACCACGACGGATACTTCAAGCTCTTCCTGCTCAGAGCTCCTGCTCCCAGTGTCCCCGGTGTGCAGATCGAGGCTCCCTCAAATTCTGATCCTCCTCTTCCACCAACTCATAATGTGCCCGCTGTGGGTACTCCCACTTTGGGAAATGGTTTCGGGTTCCAGAGCACTGCTACTGGTGAACCTTTACTAGCTCTGTGAAGGTTGAAATGATTTTCCAACTCTCCCGTTCTAGAATTTGTGAGTTTCTTTGATGATGACGTGGCTTCTTACGTTGTTCTTTGTAACATTTAGTCTGACGCCAATACTAATAGCATGAAGAGGTTTAGTATTGGCGAGCTCGTCAACAACTTGAGCTATGATTTGATGCGGGTAAATTTTATTTCCCTTTCCCAAGACATTATTTTTTTCGTTCTCAAGACTTTTCCCGTTCTCGTTGTTTGTTCATCCCTTATTTTCCTACACTTTTTCACACGGAAAGAAAAGAGAAGATCTTCGAACATACACCGATCAAAATATGTTTTTTGGTTTATCAATCAAGAATGATTTTTTAGATAACCTTAAATTCAAAATTTGATTTGATTTTAAAATTTTTTAATTTAAAACAATCTTATCATAAACAAGTTTTAGATAAGATATTTTCAAATTCAAAACATGATTTAAAATTTGAATTAGAATTCAAATTTAGGATAATCTTATCAAAGTAATTTTTTGATAAGATATTTTATTGTTCAAAATACGACAATATTATCATTTCAGATAATATTTTGAAATTCAAAATTTAAAATATAATTTAAGATTCGAATTTGAATTTCAAATTCAAAATTTTATTTTACATGCATCAAATTGATTTTAACAAATTCTTTTTTTGACATTTTCAGAGCTATTTTTCTTTAATCGAATAAACATGAACGAGTTTACCCTTCTTTCATTTCTAGTTCCGTTGTCATGTCATTTTCGTTTCGGCTTCCAATTTGTTTCCATTTTCAATGTAGTACCCGTTGCCGTTTTCATCCTTGTTGCCACGACATTTCCATTGCCGTTGCCACAACATTTCCATTGCCGTTGCCACAACATTTCTCGTTCTCAATGTTTCCCATTCCTGTTGCGAAACATTTCCCATTCTCAACGTTTCCGGTTCCCTTTGCCACAATGTTTCCTGTTCTTAACGTTTCCCGTTCTCAACGTTTCCCGTTCTCGTTGCCACAACATTTCCCTTTCTTAACGTTTCCTGTTCCCGTTCCCGTTGCCACAATGTTTCCCATTCCTGTTGCCACAACGTTTCCCGTTCTCAATTTTCCCGTTCCCATTGCCACAACATTTCTCCTTCTCAACGGTTCCCATTCTCGTTGCCACAACATTTTCCGTTCTCAACGTTTTCTGTCCCCATTGTGATAACATTCCCCGTTCTCAACGTTTCCTATTCTCAACGTTTCTCGTTCCTGTTCTCAATGATTCCCGTTCCAGTTCTCAATGTTTTCCGTTGCCATTTTTAATTTCATTTCTACTTTCGCTTCCATTTTTCGCTGTCAAAAGCATTTGGTTTGATTTTGAGCGTTTTGGGAAGAGATTTCTTGAGTTTTTTTCTCAGCTCTCAATGAAAGCACCAAATGTAGAGAAAAAATTCACCGTCTTTGATAATTGGTCGTGAATTTCCTACATCATAATATGAAAGTATAAAAAATAATTTAGAGAGTGAATGAGAGAATAAAGCACAATGATTTACGTGAAAAATCCTTAAAGGGAAGAAAAATCACGAGAAGACTTTGATAATATTTCATTATGGAGAAAAGATTTACAAGGCTAAAGTAAGTTGCATAGTCAGCTTGTTTCTTTTGAGTGTTGAGAGTTGTTGTGTTCTCGTTGGAGTTACATCTTGTCTCTATTTATAAGCTTTCATATAATTTGATACAGCTTATCTAATTCTATCTGAAAATAGGATCAACAGAATATGCCTCTGAGATCTAGTTTATCAACATTGATAATTTAAGTAAATCTTGACAGTTTGATCAATCTAATGGTCTTGATTAGTTTCTCTTTAGATTGTCACGTCGGTAATCCATGTACTTTCGTCTAATATGTCTATTATTCATAAGCGTCTAGTTGATCTTACGGTTCTCGCTCTATCTTCTTTTCGATGGAGTTTTCGGTCTAGATTTTACCACGCGTCGTGTGAAATTTTACCTGTACAGGACGGATTAAATTCGATCTAACAAAAAGATAAAAAACGTCAAAAGATATTTCACCTCAACATTTGTATTGAGATGATGTTAATCTTCTATTTGTGATGAACGGTTAACATTTGTAGAACATACGCACTTGGGTTGTTCTGCTTAACATGATAGGGAGAGATTCAAGGAAATGGGGGCACGTCAAGACCACCATGATTATTGACTAATTTAATTTCTTAATTAACTACTAATTGATAGAGACATGGATGTAGAGAGAATGTCCAAAACCGACCAAAGAAAAATAAACACGCGGGAGATTAGTGAAATTACGAAATAATCCCTCGCATGAAAACAACGTGAGGAAGTAAAAGCCGGCAATTTGGACTAATTGAATGTACTGTCCATAATACCGGTTCACTGCCCCCGCTAAAGTAGTCACATTCATAGGAATAGGTCGTTGTAACTGACAATTAAAATTAATTCAAAAAGGCTAAAATAAAATTAGATTAAAACCAAATAATACAAAAAAAAAACTCTGAAAATGAAGAAATAGTATTGAGCCTTAAGTTTCTACTTTCATATGGCCAAGAAAATAGAGAGGCAACACTCACTCACTTGAGGCCATCTAGCTCGCCTCTCCACATAAACCAAAAGCCATGACTCAATTCTGTCCAAAACTTGTTCAAACTACCCTTAAACGGAGGGTTTTCCACCGTGTAATGAACCTCCGGCGACTTATTCGACGCATTCTTGACCGGATTCTCTTATGTTCTTCAAAAAGATCTTGTGGTTATTCTGTGTTATCTCGCGCTTCGATGTCTTCTCCGTCTTCTACTGTCAATGTGAACCGCAACGGCGAGGAGTCCGCGACTGTGGCTCCGGTGAGTCATAACCATGACGTGGATTCAGATTTAGTCCCCTTAAAGATTAGCCTTTTGGGTGACTCCCAGATTGGAAAGACTTGTTTTTTGGTATTACATTTGCTCCTTTTTCACTAATCTAGCTACCTATTAATTAATTTTCCCTTTTCTTTGGCATTCATTTTCCAAGTTTGTTTATTTCTTTTGAATTTGGTTTTGTTGTGTTTTGAAGGAAAAGTATGTAGGGAATGTGAAGGAACAGGGGAGTACCGAGCCTAGAGGATTGAATTTGATGGATAAAACTTTGTTAGTAATGGGTGCAAGGATTTCTTATTGCATCTGGGAAGTAGGAGGTGAGCTCAACTTTCTAGATTCTGAAAGTTAACCAATAAAAATGGAAAAACAGATTGAGCAGAGACAAGAAAAAACATTATAATCTCTGGATTCTTTTAGTGTAATGGTGGTACCGAAACCGGGGTTAATTCAACATCGGATCAACCCTTGTAAGAATGATTTAATGGTGAATCAATCAACGGTATCAAAGAAGTACCATTTCTTTGATTCCGGGACATTTCTATAAATAGCCTAAGATCTTCCTTCTTGTGGATATATATTTCGTGTCAAAGTTATAAATTTTACAGAATTGACCATACTAACCATTGTGCTAACACATATTGTCTTCCCGTAAGTAATTGAGATATTGAAATAAGGGTTAATTTTGGTAGGGGATAAGAGATCTCAGGATCATATTCCTGTGGCTTGCAAGGATGCTGTGGCAATTTTCTTCATGTTTGATCTAACAAGCCGGTGTACCTTAAATAGGTGAGAGTCCTAAATTATCTACTTTAATTACCTTCTTTTGTAAGCACAATTGCCCTTTAGTTTGTTTAATTAATTATGATTAAGCTTTTACAAAATAATTAATTAATTGTATTAGAGTTTTTCTTTTCGTTTCTGTGTGATTACAGTGTCATAAGGTGGTACCAAGAAGCAAGGAAATGGAACCAGGTACTTTTCTTGCATTCTCTTTTCTTTATTGGTTTTACTAATTAAAACTAAATGATCCATCATGATATTTACATTTTCCATTATGAATCGTCTGATTACTTCTATATATACTCTTAGATTTAGGTTGTCCAGATATGATCTTACGGTCGGGAACTTGACCAACTGCTAAATTTAAGGATTGTCAGACTACTGAGAATTTTGTTTCAAATGTGGACAAACGTGGATATGAAGGGTTAATTACTTTGTTAATCTATTCTCATATATGAGAATTAAGATGTAAATTTGATTATAGAAAAAAAATAGATTTTTTTTGTGTGATTGTGGTGTAGACGGCAATACCAATTCTGGTAGGAACAAAGTTTGACGAATTTATCCAGCTCCCTATAGATATGCAATGGACAATAGCAAGTCAGGTAAAGAATTCTGAGTACTCATTTTCCCTTTCAAAGTAATAAGCATTTTTTGTATTTACCGTTTACCATCAACACAAAGAAGCAAAAAAAAAAAAACACTATGAAATTTGCTAGTATGTTGATAACAAAGGACATTCTGCAAAAGAATTGAAAAGTTATATGATCTATATTCTTCTTCTTTTTGACAGGCAAGAACGTACGCAAAGGCGCTAAGTGCGACGTTGTTCTTCTCGAGTGCAACCTACAACATAAACGTTAATAAGATCTTCAAATTCATCACTGCCAAGCTCTTTGATTTGCCCTGGACTGTGGAGCGCAACTTGACCATTGGAGAACCCATAATCGATTTCTAGTGTTGTTCCCCTTGTACATTAAATAATAGCCTTACACTGAGTGGTTATATTCCGGGTGGACCGTAGTATATATTTTTACGTGGAACCAGTCACCAGCGGGTTGCTTGCTATGCTTCTCAGGTGATGACTTTGAGTTGGTTTTTTCTTTCTTTTACTGATGTAATGGAGAAAGGTAGAGGCGAGGATCAGAGCCCACATCTCCATTCATGGTGATACTCATCATGTTTTTGTTCTTTCGAAATATAGAAAGCATTGAAGAAAATACACAACCGCACTTCTCATTTTGAAGTTCAAGTTGATCGCTCTTACTTATAATTTAGCATCTCATGCTAAGCAACATTTAATCTGTGGTCACACTCCCAATATTATCTTCCATTTCTGTATAAAACTAGCCTGATGCTTCAACAAGGTAAAATTTTCCCTACTTCAAGAGTATTGAAAACTTAGTGCTCATTTCATTAATCTGCTGTCAGATGTATTAAAATATAATATGTATTTATATTCTGAAAAGACATAATGAGTGAGCACAAAGAAGTTAAATAAATACACATGTGACATCAAATCATATATATGTTGTATTAAATTGTCAAAATTGAATGAACTAGAATGAACTAGCTTTATCAATTGTCTACTGATGCCAACAACTAATAAGAGACAAAATATAATAATCAATTTAGCAGACATAGAGCAAGTGATTTGAAAAATTACACCTTATTGTGCAAGTAGTTAGAATGGCATCACTGGTGCACTCATAAATGAATCAACTCAAGTTCTTAACGAACATGATTTCATCAGTCGATCAAGACTGTTCAAATGAAAATAACAACCAATGTCGACCGAACACAAAAATAACCTCCTTCTATTCGCTAGAAAAGGAGAATTGAATCCCCTGGATCCTTTCTCTCCTTACACTTGCCATATGCTAACTTTCTAATTAGAATTGGTACACTCGTACTAGTATGGAGACAATCTAATGGTAGAGAACCGATGTACCAATTGCTGGTGGTAAGGGAGCAAGACGTTTGCATAAACTAATATATTGAGTAATGAGAACTACTATAACTCGAAAAAGAAATGAAATATTAACAGATCGAGGATTGCAAGATTTGTAATGTCCTAAAGATAATATTCGTCCTCCATTCAGTGCTAGGAGACTATGATGACTGTCTCTGCATGATATAACAATCTAAGTTGGGATCAACAACTAGTATCACAACCTCTATCAGAACTCTCAATAATTTTTCTCTTACACTCAAGAAGAATGAAGATAGTATAAACTCCCTAAAGCAGCAAAGTGTAAATTGTGTTGTAAACTATATCTTCTGCTCAATGCCCAACACCTCTATTTGTAGATGGGAACTGCTTGATTTCCAAGCAAAGCAGTTGAACATGCAAAAAATCTCTGCTCGGAGATCAAGCAATGTAGTTGCTAGAATTGAGGCTCAAGCATGGTGAACGTTGGAGTGGTTGTAGCTTTGACAGTTTCAAAGCCTTCTTCTTGAAGAAATTTAAGAGAATTTTTTTACAATAAATTAAATCCTTTGATAAGATCGGATCGAGCCAGCTGGATGACGACGCGTGGGTGGGAGGACCATATGTCATATCTAGGTCATCTCTTCCTCATAAAATGTGAGGTGCCCGTTGGGCCAAGTCCAAAGGTCTTGAGTTGGGTTTATAAACCCCTTAATCTTCTTTCACCTTTCCAACGTGAGACAAGTTCCCACACCTCTTATGCACTTTCATTCACACACCTATTTTCTCTTATTTGTTCTTTTATGATTCTTCACCATCTTTTCTAACACCAATCCCTAACCCTTTCTACCTTTCTTCTTCTTCAGCCACACTCACACCAATGCCTTTTCTTTTCCTTTATATAAATATAAATACAAATATATTTATATTTATTTGTACTTAATTCTTTCATTTTTGATCAACTCCAAAGCTATAAATATTAAGGAGTAGCCAAGTCTAGAACACGAAGACTCCGTGAAAGCTTTGAATAGTCAAGCACATCTACTTGAAGGCTTCAAGTAGTAATCATATTTATTAAAGTCTTCGAGTATAACATTACATTATAGACAATAGCAAAATAAATAATATTACGACTTGAAATCTTCTGTAAATTTAAAAAAATGATTATTTGAAGGATTCAAGTATTAATAAAAACTACTTAAGGTCATGTTTACTTGGTGGATTTGGATTACAAATCTGACAGATTTGGATTAATAATCCAAATCCATGTTTACTAAACACTTACTTGTAAAAGTAGAGCTGAAATTGATGTGAAGTTAGATCAATATCTTGAGGATTAAACTGAAAACTATGAATTAGATTGGATTTGATATATTACTAGTTGATTTTAGACGTTACGTAACTAATGGAGACACTTGAAAACTACTTGAGCCTTTCGTATATGACTTAGATTTACTAGTGTAGACGGTTACTTGAACCCTACAAAAGTAGTAAATAAAATTATTTGAATCGTTTAAATTATCATTTCTAACTTGGGTTTGACTACAATAAAATTTAAACAACTACTTAAAGTATTCAAGTAGACATAAAAACTACTTGAACCATTCACGTTATCAGTTTTTATTTGGGTTTGACAACTAAAAATGTAAATAGTTACTAGAAGTATTCAAATAGTTGTAAAATTACTTAAAACATTCTAAGTTATAATTCCTAAGGGGTTTGGCTATTGATAAATTTAATCAGTCACTTAAAAGTTCAAGTAGTCATAAATAACTATTTGAACCTATTTAATTATCATTTCTGGCGAGCTTAACTATTGTAAAATGTAAATAGTTACTTGAAGTTTTCAAGTAATGAAAAATGATGTGCCAGTGATGCATATTTCTTATTTTAAAATATTCGGTATAAATTACCATAAATCATGGCCCATGGTATAGATTTCATAAAGGCTCGTTTAGGAAAATAGTTCATTTTTAAAAATAAGTAAGAGAATGACAAAAAAATTATATTAGCAAGAATGACCGACTTTTTTAACTGTAAGATTTTTTTGATAAAACTGAAAAATTTTTATGTACATATGTACTATGGTATATAAAAATATACCATGGTATATATATATATATATATATTAATATACCATCAATTTACCGTAGTATATTTTTATATACCATCTGTGGTATATTATGATATATTTATATATCATAGTATATTTTAATATACCATCAGTATATCATAGTATATATATAATATATTTTTATATTTCATTCGTGATAATCATTCATCATACTAGTACCATACCCCTTACCACACCCAAACCCGTCTCCTCCTCCTTCCCTCTTCACTTCTCTTTCTCAATTTTCTTCAATCCTTCATCTTAATTTTCTAAGCTTTTCTTCAAATCTTCATCTTAATTTGTTGTCTGCAATTAGTTTTGGCAAATTATAATACATCATATCAGATTCGTGGATTCAATATAACGCAGACGTACCAGAACCATAGGTCTTCGTAACAACACGATCAACCCAAAACCAGAAGTGATTAACCTAGAACTAAAATCACATATATTAATATTTTGCAACCCTCCTCTCAAAATCTTACGGCAAAAATGCGCTTGATCCACAACCCCAACCAAAAAAGTTAAAGAAGCTAACTCTTTGACACAACAATCAATATATTTCAATAACCAAACTGATTCAAGTTCTAACACTACAAATTTCACCTAATTACGAATCACCCTCGCTCTACAGTCTAGCGTCTATGCGGTGTTTATTAAGTGACGAGTAAGCTCTCTATTTTGTTAAATGGAGAGAGCGCAAGAGAGTGTGAGAGAGAAAAAAGATAGAGAAGACGAGTCTATTAAATTCGGTCATTTGTGCAAAAGTCAAAAAGGGAAAATTAAGTATTTAGTCTAGTTTATTGTTCACTTTTGTTGAATGTCCGTTTTTCCTAGTTTGCAGATATGGCTGAAATTTCAAAGCAACCTCTCTCTCTCTATCTCTCTCTCTCTCTCTCTGTCGTGCGCGCGCTCTCGCTCTCGCTCTCTAGCGATCTCCTTCTTTCTCTCTCACCATCTCCTTCATTTCTCTCTCTCGGTCTTTGCTGGTTTCTTATTTCTCACTGGCTTCTTCATCTAGCTTGTTGTTAGTCGGGTATCGCCTGATTTTCTCTCCAATGTGCTCTTGTCATCGACATTTTTGGGAATCAATTTCTGGTTTCTTGCCATTGTATTATGGTTTTCTGGCCCTTGTATGATTTTTGGCTTGATTTTCTTGTTTGATTTTGGAGAGATTAAAGCTCTAATGTGGAGAATTTGGGAATCTAGCGAGAGAGAGGCGAAGGAGGAGGAGGAGGAGCAAGTTTGGGTATGGTAAGGGTATGATGTATGATTATCATAGACGGTATATAAAAATATACTAATATATACTATGATATACTGATGGTATATTAAAATATACTATCATATATAAATATACCATATTATACGACGGATGATATATAAAATATACTACTGTATATTGATGGTATACTAAAATATACTATGATATATTCTTTAATGTTTCTTCAATTTTATTAATATTTGAAGGTTCATTGATTGTGGAAGATTCATAGGTAGATTCTATCATATGATTATCTAATTCAGAGGTACTGTCTTGGTCAATAATCTTGACAGATGATTTAATTTCTAAATCTTTGGATGGTTCCTCAATATTATTTGATAATTCATGGGTTTCTGACCTATAATTTTCTCCAATATTATTACAGGAAGTTTCATGAATTGTGGATGGCTCATAGGTGGATTATATCCTATGACTATATGATTCTGAGACATTGTCTCTTAAAATTTTTAAGTTTTTAAATATTTTTTCAACAAGAGTTTTCTCATAATGAAGTTGGAACAGTTGAATGATTTTTAGCTTGAGAATTTTTATGATTAATTAGAATTTTTTAGGTGGTGGATGATTGGCAGTTACCACACTGGAGTCTTCCTTGACCCATTTAGGTTTAGAAATTACTTAAATATTTTTTTCATAAATATCCTCGATATAATCAAGGAAAAACATATCAAAGTTGTAATTTTACATGAATGCCTTCCATTCAGCAAATATGCTTTTTCTTTGATCTATATTATATGAATATCTGAACCTATTACGTCTATCTAGATTGGCTGGATGATCATTGTGTTGGGTTAGACCTTCTCAATTTGGTTTATATTCTTGGTTCAGGGTATCTGGATTCAAATTTTTAAAATTTCTTAATTCTTGTTCTAATTTTTGAATCCTAAAATTTTGATTTCAATTGAAATTAAATATGCAAGTATTCATGTGAACCTAGCAAACAGTTTTACTGTTTTCATACTTAATTCTTGCACCTTAATGCAACTTCTTCTAAAATTTTATCTAATTCATTAATCCGGTCAGATATGTAATTTAAAGATCCTAGAAATCTTTGTGACTGTGTTTTATCTAGGATTTCATTAAAGAATTTTTCAGCAAATTGTATTACCCTATCAATTAGCTTGATTATAGAATGTTGTATTTCAAATCCTAGGAATCTAACCTTAGATTGAAATAACGTAATTTTACTTGTAGAGATAACTAAACCATTTTATTTTATTATCCTAGCGAATGATTCAAGATGTCTCTAATGTTGTTCTATTGATTTAGAGAAAATGAGAAAATCATCAATGTAAACAATTGAGGAATTAGTAAATTGATTAAAGATTTCATTCATTATATTTTGAAATTCACTAAGAGCATTTTTAAGACCAAAGGGCATTACAAAAATGACTGATCGTGATCAGTGATCGGGAAGTCCGCTGAAGTCCTTTGAGTCTTTGACAACCACTCTCTCCTGTGAAACTCCTCCTTTCACTATGATTGATCTGACCATTTTCTTTAGGCAGAAGCTGAAAAGAGATTTGAACAATCCATTTGTATTGGCCAAATGGAGTTACAAATGCAGTTTTATACTTATCATTTTCATTTATCTGAATTTGCTAGAATCTAGATTTCATATCAAAATTGGAGAATACTCCGCATGTACAAGTCTATTGATTAAGTCCTTTTTATTTAATATTGGATATCTTATTCATTCCAAAACATTATTATAGGGCTTATAATTGATTACTAAATAAGGAACTCCTCGTTCAATTTCACTGGCTTTTTGGACGTAAAAGGCCGAGCATGACTAAGGAGACTTGCTCCTTCTAATGATATTATTATTGAGAAGTTATGCAATTTTCATTTTACAGAACTCAAGCATCTTAGAATTCATCTGAATTGGCCTTGCCTTTGTTGAGATATTCTTCTCATCAAATCCTTTACTGTAAGGTAGACTGATAGTATGTTGCTTCATGTGCCAGAAAATATTAGGAATATCAGAATATAATTCTTTACAGATACTCTGTTCAAATATTTAATTTTGTTTTGAAGGGTAGGACTTTGAAGTTGTTCTTCAATTCTCTTGAATTTTAATTCATCATGTAAAAAACATAACTGTTTTTCTTTACAAGAAATTAATTTTATGGAATTGGAAACTGATTTTTCTTTTAAAGTTTTTAACTTTTTCATTGTTAAGAAAAGAAAGAAATTTGAATTTGATAGGTTTATTCATGACATATGTAATTATTCAATCATACTCTGTTGAAAATGGATATAATAGAGCAATAAATAAAAAACCTAAAATAATTCTGTCAGTCATATTTTTTACTAAAACAAATGATGTTTTGAAACATACATTGTCTTGACAACTATGGACTGTAAGTATTTCATAATTGATATGCATACGAGTACCATTGACAAATGACAAAGATTCTTTAATCTTTTTGAAGTACTGGGTTGAAACTAGTCCTTCCTGCATACAATTTAGATCTGCTCCTGAATCAATAAGAGTTATTCTCGTGAAATCAAAATCTTGAATAATTATTCTCACCATTAGGTGTCATTTTTTGATTTTGATGTTATTAAGTATTTGGATAAAGTTATCATCATCTTGACTAATAATAGGTTCTTCAAACTCATTATCAGAAATTAATAATTTACTAGGTTCACTAGATTCTTGTTTATTAATTAAATTATCTAATTTTAAAAAGTTGAATTCTTCTTTTATTTCTGTGTTTGAATTTTTTAATTCTTTTATTTCAATTTTAATATTTTTAATTTTCTTTTGAAGTTCCTGTAAGGTAACTTCTTTTTCTTTTCCCTTAACCTTATTGATTTTTTCTAAGGTTTGTGAAATGCTTACAATATTATTATTAGACTTAGAATTTTCGTTCTTATAGATTAATTTTGTAAGTTTTTCAAGATATTCCTATTTTAATTCTGAATTTTTAATATTACTAATAAAGTCTAGCAAGAGGTTTTCTTTTTCTTCTTTTTTATTTAAGACATTTATTTTTTGGCAACAACTATCCCTACACCCCATAGTGATGTTAGGAGAATCAATGCCAGAACCTGAAGAGTTATATTCAGAATATTTAGGTGATTCAAATTCTCCTAAATCTTTACTATCACTCTCATAATAATCTATTGTTTATATGATTCTAAACAATTCTTGTTTATCTTCTCTAGAGATTTTAATTTGGTTAATTTTATTTTTAACTTGGTAAGTATTTGAAAAATGACCACTCTGGCTATATTTAAAAACTTAAATTTGTTAATAAATTTTTTATTGAGTTTACTTTTAGAATAATTTTTATTCTTGGAGAAGTGTTTTTCAAATATTTTTATGCTTATTTTTGTGGTATCGACTCCTATAAGGTTTGTGTATCCTTCTAGGGCTTGAATGTGAATTTTTTCTATTTTTTTTAGAAAGGAGCAATAATGGGTAATCCACATTGCTCGCAAAAATTACCTAATTAATATTTTGTAGTTTTATGTTCATTTTTAATTCATTTATTAATTTTTATGTTAATACATATTTTTAGACTTTTCTTATGTATTATTGTACCATTGGTGAGACTATTATAGTCTATATTACCTAGGTTATTACTAAGGACTATTCTAATTTTGTGTGTTAACAAATTGAATAATCTATTAGTGAATTTTTCTTTCAAAAATGGTTGATTACTATCATCCCTTCTCATTACTCTGGATAAAATTTTATTTTTGTACCAGTAGAAATCACTTAGGGTTGGACATCTAAGATTGTTATTATTGTCACACGAAGTAATAGTTCTTGGCGTTCTAATGAAGTGTTTATTTATTGTGTAGAGTAGTATATTGATAGTATCAGGTATTATTTCTTGATCTTCTCTATTTATTGAGGTTCCTTCAGCTCAATCTTTATTGCTGAAAGGATGCTATTTTTAGATTTTTTGTGAGATATTTTTCCCATAAGGAATGAAGTATTCATGTGAATCCTGTGGCTAAAAGATTGATTACCTCATTATGAGACAAACTATGTGTGGTAATGTAACTGTTAGCACCCATTACGATGTGCTATAAATTGTTGAGAACTTCCTACTCAGAAAGTCCATTCCATTCGTATAATTTCACTGTAGACACGAAAAATTTATTAACTAAAGAATTTTTAGAGATTTGAATATAATGAGGAATAGGCTTTTTAGGCCATTTATTTTTTTAATTTATTAATTTTTAAATGTCTAAGGGATTCTTCAATATTATCAATGTTTGAAGATTCTCTTACTGTAGACGACTCATAGGTGGACTCTGACCTATGGCTTCGCAAATCTGAACTATTGTCTAGATTGATTTTTAATTCCTGAAGTATTTTATCAATTTGTTTGTTAAAGGGAACGATATTTAGAGTGGTTTTATCTAGAAGATTTTTAAATATTTTTCTTCTCGTCTTTCACTACATTTAGGTTTATGAAGATCATCAACCTTATTCTCAATTTTATCTAATTGTTTATCTATTGTAATTAGAATTTGATTTGTGTAACTGAGTTGCTCAATTACATTTTTATGAGGTTCTTCTTCCTTTAAAATCTTGAAAGGAGAAGCAGTGATTAAAGAGTTTTGTAACTAATTATGATTTTGTTAGGTTTAATTCCAAACTTTGAATGATTTTCTTAGTTAACAATCCTAGCAGAATAGGATGATTCATTAGTTTCTAATTTATTTAATTTTCCTTCAATTTTATTAATATTTGAAGGTTCATTGATTGTGGAAGATTCATTGGTAGATTCTAACATATGATTATCTAATTCAGACGTACCGTCGTGGTCAATAACCTTAACAAATGATTTAGTTTCTAAATCTTTAGATGATTCTTCAGTATTTTTTGAAGATTCATAAATTGTAGATGGCTCATAAGTTGATTCTAACGAATGTCTATCTGACTCTGAGATATTGTTTCTCAAAATTTCTAATTTTTTAAGTATTTTTTCATCAGGAGTTTTCTCATAATGAATTTGGAATGGTTCAATAAATTCTTTTTTACGTTGAGAATTTTCATGATTAATTATGATTTTTTCAGGTGGTGGATGACTAGCAGTTACCATACTAGAGTTTTTCTTGACCCATTTAGGTTTAGAAATTTCTTTAATATTTTTCTCATAAATATCCTCAGTATAATCAAGGAAAAACATATCAAATTTGTATTTTTTCATGAATGCCTTCTATTCAACAAGTATGATTTTTCTTTGATCTTTATTATATGAATCTCTGAACCTATTACGTCTATCTAGATTGGCTGGGTTATCATTGTGTTGGGTTAGACCTTCTCGATCTGATTTATATTCTTGGTTTAGGGTATATGGATTCAAATTTTTAGAATTTCTTAATTCTTGTTCTAGTTTTTGAATTCTAAAATTTTGATTATTAATAGATGATTTAGGAAAGGAACTCTTAGGGGTACTAGAGTGACTCTACTCCCTAACTTGTAAATTAAAAGATTGGTAATTAATTTTATTAGATTATTTATTATTAAGGTTTGTCTGACTTCCTTTGGATATTCATTTAGGTTCCAGACTTTTATTTTTTTTAAAATTTTTTAATTCTTACTCTATTCGAATCCTAATATCTTGACCATTATTGATGGATGATCTAGAAGAGGATTTCAAGTTTTTATTGGGGATTTTGGCTATATTCCATACCTCATTCAGAATGATCTTCTTGATCATGTGGAAGGTATTCAAAATATTTATGATCTACTTGATCATCTACTAATTCAAAATTTTATTCATCCATCATGTCGGATATTGAAGATATTGTAGACCCAATGCTACTAGAAGAACTACTTCTAGATAATATACTCATGACTCAAATAACTAAATGATTCTTAGGATTGAGAATTTCATACTGTTTTTTGATTACTAATCTCTTTTGGTGACTTCTACAACCTTCTATTAGAGTCGCTCTTCTCCAACCTACCTCTACAATCACCCTACCCTCGGGATTTATGTCTCTATGAGGTCTTACTGAGGTACCTGAAGCTAATCAAATAGAAGCGGATACGTCAGCCTCTGACAAAACAGATTCAAAGATTAGATAAACAATAATATAGAGAAATAATCAATTATAAGAATAACTAGCCATTTGGGTGGAGAGTGAGATTAGATAAAAGTAATTATTCATGTAAGCAATTGAGTAACAATAATAACAATAACCAACCATCATAGGCGGTGAACAGTTTAATTATGAAGAAATTGAAGTAAAAAACAGTAATTATCCCCACCAGGTTTGGCTCTGATACCATGAGATGCGTTCTCACCACTATAATTATTCAATATTTGGATTTCACAACCTTGTTGATTCAAGAACAGATTTGAGTTATATGCATTAAAGACTAGTTCCTGCGAAATATTTCAAGAAGATGAAAGAATCTTTGTGGTAACTATTAGGCACTAGTTTTAAGAGGAAAGGAGAAGAAATAAAACTCATCGCAAAGTACTTAGAATCCAAAATACTAACTCTAATTACTCACAAAAGAATAAACAACACAGAACGCAACAACTAAGATAGCTTAATTAAACGGACTGATATTCATAGAAATTAACAGAGATGAAATATAAGTACAATAAAATAGACAAAAAAAATTCATAAATAACAGCAACTCAGAAAATTTTCACCCACCTTCACATATGATGAACAATTTAAATCTCAGTATTAACTAAGCCTAATTTATAAAAGAAACAAAACTTATCGACGCATAATAGTAAGATGGGATAATTAGTTAATGTTTATTAACTTAGCTAGGATGCATAATAGAACAAACAGTTCACTAGAAACCTATTTTAGCTGAAACTGTAAGAGTACACGTGTTGGTCCTTTGGATGCGTTGATCCTTTTGATCGAAAGGATTTGTAGTAGTTACGTTGTAAGAGTTCCTTCCTCTTTGTGGTGGGTGTATTCTTCCTCTTGATTGGAGCTTCTCTCAGCTTCTATCTACAAAACACAGATAAAGAACTCTAAAGGCGAGGAATCAAATCGAAACTTATTCAGAGACCTATAGGTGTGACAGGGTTTACCCGTCGTAGCCTAGTTGCCAATGGTATTCAGATGCATATCAATTATGAAGTACTTAAAATTCATATTTACCAAGACATTGTATCATTTGTCTTTGAAAAAATATGACTAATGAAATTATTTTCGCTTTACCATTCATTTCATTGTTGTACCATTGATGGGATAATTACTTATCCTAGGGATAAACCTGTTATATTCAAATTTCTTTCTTTTCCTCGCAATGAGATATTGAAAACTTTAAAACAAACTCCAATTTTCAAATACATCAATTTAATTTCTACTCTTCAGCAATTGAAGAGTAGAAAGATTGGTTTTCCCTAAATAATCTTAAATGAGTACAGAACTCATTTTTAACTCTTAAACTATTTGAGAGAAAAACTGGTTTTTTAGAACAAAGATTTATTCCTCCCTCTTCTGTAAATCTTTCTTCTTCTTTTTTCCTTCAACATTAATTAGTGAGCGAGAGCACTAATTAATCGTTGCCAATAATTTTACTGTTTGTGTAAGTTTTTAATCTTACACCTTAATACAGATCTACTGTTTTCTTGAGTTATTCTTGCATCTTAATACCCCCTCTATAATCTCTTAAAATTATACTTAATTTCACATCTTTTGATATCAAAGCCACTATCATATAAGACCTCGCCTAATAGGATGAGAGGCCTTGAGACTTATGGGGGGTTCCCACTGTGTGAGTAATGACGAAACATAGGCTCTTACACTCAGAGTATCCCTTCCAGGTAAGGTCCGATGTGGGTTGCACGCCAAAATTAAAAAGGTGGCCCGTGCATAAAAAGTGGTTTTAGAGGGACCTGATGTGGTCACTACCCAACTATACGTTGTGGTGAGAACACATCTCTTGGTATCAAAGTCAGGTTTCGATCTTGGGGCCTATGGTTTATGGTTTTAGATGTGGATTATGCAGAAATTGAAGTAGGATCAATAATTATCCGCATTAGGTAGGTTCTTCATCTTTTGAAATCTTGAAAGGAGAAGTAGTGATTAAAGAATTTTTATGGTTAATGTCCTTAACAGAGAATGATTTATTACTTTCTAAATTTTTTAATTTTTCTTCAATTTTGTTATCATTTACAGATTCATCAATTGATAAAGTTTCATAACTTGATTAGATCCTATGGCTTTCTGAATTTGAACTACTGTCCTTAAATTCTTGAAGTTTATCATTAATAAGTTTTTTAAATTCTGAACAATTATTTTGGTTATCAATCCTACAAGAATAATATGAGTCATTAGTTTTTAAATTCTTTAATGTTTCTTCAATTTTATTAATATTTTAAGGTTCATTGATTGTGAAAGATTCATAGGTAGATTCTATCCTATGGTTATCTAATTTAAAGATATTATCATGGTCAAAAACCTTCACATATAATTTAATTTCTAAATCTTTGAATGGTTCCTCAATATTATTTGACAATTCATGGGATTCTGACCTAGAATTTTCTTTAATATTAATATAGGAAGTTTCATGAAGTGTGGATGGCTCATAGGTGGATTCTATCCTATGGCTATCTGATTATGAGATATAATATCTTAAAATTTTGAAGTTTTAAATATTTTTTCATCAAGGGTTTTCCCATAATGAATTTGAAAAGGTTCAATGAATTCTTTTTTAGGTTGAGAATTTTTATGATTAATTAGGATTTTTTTCAGGTGGTGGATGATTAGCAGTTACCACAGTGGAGTATTCCTTGACCCATTTACATTTTGAAATGACTTTGATATTCTCGTATATGTCCTCGATATAATCAAGGAAAAACATATCAACTCTAAATTCTTGCATAAATGCCTTCCATTCAGCAAGTGTGATTTTTCTTTGGTCCATATTGTATTTTTCTCTGAACCTATTACATTTATCAAGATTGACTGGGTCATCATTGTGTTAGGTTATTTTTTTTCAATCTGGTTTATATTCTTGGTTCAGAGTATTTAGATTCAAATTTTTTGAATTTCTTAATTGTTGTTCTAATTTTTGAATACTAAAATTTTAATGATTAATAGATGATTTAGGAAAGGAACTCCTAGGGGTACTAGATTAGTTAAACTCCCTAATTTAAGAATTAAAGATTGGTAAATAATTATATTTGATTGTTTATTATTAAGGTTTGTCTGGTTTCATTAGGAACTTATTCCTTTAGGTTCTAGACTTTTAATTTTTAATCTTTTTAATTCTTGCTTTATTTAAATCCTAATATCTTGATCACTATTAATAGATGATCTAGAAGAGGATTTAAAATTTATATTTTTATTGGGGATTTTTGGTATATTCCATACCTCATGATCTACTGATCATCTGTAAAATATTCAGAATGATCGTCTTGATCATCTGGAAGGCATTCATAATATTTATAATCCACTTGATCACCTGCTAATTTAAAAAACATTTCATCCATTATGTCAGATATTCGAGACATTGTAGACCCAATGCTACTAGAAGAACTACTTCTAGATAATCTACTCATTGCTCAAATAACTAAATTATTCTTATGATTGAAAATTTCATACTGTATTTTGATTACCAATTGAGGTTTCCTTTCCCCAAATACTTTATTTTTTAATAAAATATAAAATACATTAGATTTTGAAATGGTAATACTCAGTTGAAAATGGAATCATCATTAGAGAGTATCATGTTAAATGGTGGGATAAGTTGAATACTCAAAAAATAATTACGTCCATCAATTATGAATTTGTAAAAGTCAATCCCATTATGAGACTAGCAAATCCTTTTATCCAAGCTCCGTTAAATATTAATGAGCCCATTCACCCAGATCCACAAATCAAACCATCTAGTTCAAATCCATCCAAATCTGGATCCATAACCAAATCAGAACCTTCTTCAAAGTGTAAATTAAAAGGCCATGAAGCCAAAATCCAAATTGGAGAAAAAACCATTTCAAAAAATGCTTCTCCTTTTGGAAGGTATTGACAAATCTGACTCTAAATCATCCAAAAAGTCATCATCCAGAAAGGTTACTCTTCAGAAATTGAAGGATCCATTTGACAATATCAATACCAATAATGATGAATAAATTCAGATCAGTCAATGAATGAATCGAAGAATTCACCCTTGGTAAAATGCCAATGTTTGGACAAAATCATAATCAAAGAATCAAGGTAAATTTGAAGATATATTATGGTGACACCTCAGCACAATGCAACGGTCATAATGATCTTCAATGTAAGCAATTATCAATAGCACTAGTCACAATAACCTTTGTAGACAATAATTATGATTTCTCCAAAATCAACAACCAAAGCACAAGAATCCAAGATGACAAATATCAAGGAATCCAATGTGCAATAGTCTCAATAACATTTCAATAACAACAATCATGGCAAAGCAATAATGAAGACAGGAAGACCGAGATAATAATTATTATGAAATTTTTATATTTCTGTCTTCTTCTGTAATAATTGTACTAGTTGTCAAAATAATTAAGGCAACTATTTATACTTTTTACTGTTCCTAGTCAAAAGTAGAAATGTAAAATATTTTCTTTTTTGTAGAATAGAATAGTTCAAGTAAGTGTGAGTTCCCTATGAACTCTACTTTCCTTGGCTATAAATAGGTAGTCTTCTCTCATTTATTCCTCAGAACTCATTTTCAAGTCTTAAACTATTTGAGAGAAAAACTGGTTTTTGAGAACAAAGCTTTCTTCCTCCCTTTTCTGTAAATTTTTCTTCTTCGTTTTTCCGTCAACATTAATTAGTGAGCAGGCGCACTAACTAATTGTTGCCAATAATTTTAGTGTCTGTGTATTTTTTTAATCTTACACCTTAATACGGTTTTACTTTTTTCATACTTAATTCTTGCATCTTAATACCCTATCTACTTGTTTAAATTATACTTGATTCCGCATCTTTTAGTATCAGACGTCAAACCTGGTGGGGATAATTACTGTTTCTACTTTAATTTCAGCATAATTAACTGTTCACCGCCTATTAGGGCTGGTTATTATTATTATTATTACTCAATGGCTTACATGAATAATTAATTTTATTTAATCTCTCTCAGCCCAAGTGGCTAGTTATTCTTATAATTGATTATCTCTTTGTATTATTTATTTATCTAATCAGTGAATCTATTTTATCAGAGGCTGACGTATCAGTTTCTATTTGGTTAGCTTCAGGTACCTCAGTAAGACCTCTTAGAGACATAATTTCTGAGGGTATGGTGATTGTAGATGTAGGTTGGAGAAGATCGACCCTAATAGAAGGTTGTAGAAGTCACCACAACATATTAATAATCAAAATACAGTATGAAATTCTCAATCCTAAAAATAATTTAGCTATTTGAGTCATGAGTAGATTATCTAAAAATAGTTCTTCTAGTAGCATTGGGTCTACAATATCTTTAATATATGATATAATGGATGGAGAACATTTTGAATTAGTAGATGATCAAGTAGACCATAAATATTTTGAATACCTTCCAGATGATCAAGAAAATCATTCTGAATACTTTACAGATGATCAAGTAGATCATAAGGTATTGAATATACCTAAAATCCCCTATAAAAACTTGAAATCCACTTCTAGATCATCCATAAATAATGATTAAGATATTAAGATTCGAATAGAGCAAGAATCAAAAAAATTTAAAATTTAAAAAGTCTTGAACCTAAAGGAATAAGTTCCCAAGAAAGTAAGACAAACCTTAATAATAAAAAATCTTATAAAATTAATTACCAATCTTTGAATTCTCAAATTAGGGAGTATAGCCAGTTTAGTACCCCTAGGAGTTCCTTTCCTGAATCATCTTTTAGTAATCAAAATTTTAGGATTCAAAAATTAGAACAAGAATTAAGAAATTTTAAAAATTTGAATCCAGATACCCTGAACCAAGAATATAAATCAGATTGGGAAGGTCTAACCCAATATGTTTAACTTCGTAGCCAATCTAGATAGATGTAATAAGTTGAGAGATTCATATAATAAGGATCAAAGAAAAATCATACTTGATGAATGGAAGGCATTCATGCAAAAATATAAATTTGATATGTTTTTCCTTCATTAAATCGAGGATATTTATGAGAAAAATATTAAAGTAATTTCTAAACCTAAATGGGTCAAGAAAGACTCCTGTGTGGTAACTGCTAGTCATCCACAACTTGGAAAAATCTTAATTAATCATAAATATTCTCAACCTAAAAAAGAATTCATTGAACCATTCCAACTTCATTATGAGAAAACTCTTGATAAAAAATACTTAAAAACTTCAAAATTACAAGAGATAATATCTCAGAATTAGATAGGCATAAGATAGAATCCACCTATGATCCATACACTATTCATGAAACTTCCTACAATAGTATTGGAGAAAATTCTGGATCAGAATCTCATGAATTGTCAAATAATATTGAGGAACCATCCAAAGATTTAGAAGTTAAATTATCTGTCAAGGTTATTGACCAAGACAGTACTCCTGAATTTGATAACCATTGGATATAATATACCTATGAATCTTCCACAATTAATGAACCATAAAATATTAATAAAATTGAAGAAACATTAAAGAATTTAAAAATTAATGACTCATTTTACTCTGGTAGGATTGATAACCAAAATATATGTTCAGAATTTTAAAAACTTACTAATGATAAACTTCAAGAATTGAAGGACAATAATTCAAATTTAGAAAGCCATAGGATATAATCAACCTATGAATCTTTATCAATTGATGAATATTTTTTAGAAAGTAATAAGTCATTCTCTGTTAAGGATATTAACCATAAAATTCTTTAATCACGGTTTCTCCTTTCAAGATTGCAAAAGAAGAAGACCTAATAAAAAATTAGTTGAACAACTCAATTACACCAATTAAAGTCTAATTACAATATGTAATCAATTAGATAAAATTGAGAGTAAGGTTGATGAAATTCATAAACCTGAATCTAGTGAAACTCTAGAAGAAAAATCTTTAATAAATATTTCAGACAAAACCTGTAACAACCCAAAAATTTAACTAAGTTTAAATTAAATTTTTTTACCACAAACGTCGCGGAAGCTTGCTCAATTATTTTTTTAATAAAAATATTCAAGAAACTCACATTAAATAGGTTAATATATTTTAAAGAAAATCAAATCCTCCATCAAACTCCTAGTTACATAAATAGAAATCTTACTTAATAAAACGATCAAGAACCCAAGAGTACATGTTTGACGTCTTACGATTTAATTTAAATAAAACCCAACAACAAAGAACTAATTTGTGAACTTCTTAATAGGACTCGATGACACTCGTCCGATACCATAGACTCTAGACCTCTTCAACACTAAACTCCTAATCACTGTTATCATCATCTAAAAATTTATAGTAAAATAAAGTTAGAATATAAAAATACACTCAGTAAGTAAAATATCACATATGTAAAACAGAGTAACGTTCACAGTCACATGCAAATCGTAACACATGCATACTTTTCAGATCATTCTTATAAAGTTCGATGGCCAACTTCCATTAGAGTTTACCAACACACCTAGAACTGAGATCACCTGTAATGATTGTGGGCTATATCGATCTTGGGCTCCCTAGAAGGGGCCTTCTCCCTCGCTGGCTTTCCACACGCGCCGTACATTACCCGTCGGTAATTGTTAGCTGTGAGGTAAGTACATGTGACCTTTCTCATGAGCACTACTCCACACATTCAAAGAAGTGGAACCAGTTGTGCTAACGCCTTCCCACAAAACGAACCAAAGCATATAATAAAGACCCTTTCCCTAAGAATTAGACAAACAAAGACATTTCTCGAAGGACAAGGCAAGTAGAACAGAATGGTGGGCACGTGACTCTAATGGCACATAGTTAATTCTTCATGCATTCATTTAACATTTATTCTTAGCTTTGAACATATATTAATTCATCAGACACACAATATAACAAAAAATGTCAGCACCAAAATTGAACAATTTTATGAAGAAAGAAGCATCATAGTACACTATACTTCACAAAACATATACATAGTTCTATTATAAATTTTCAGCCATACAATGCAAACAATTACATACGGATATCTCACTTATCTTATATACCTCTGTAAGTTCCTAAAGTTAAAGTCCTGAAAGGATTAATGAGAAAAATTTCATTCTTAAATGTTTTCAAACACTAACGAAAGAAAAATAGTTTGGATGTCTGGTTTTGAAAATTCATTATAAATTTTACCGTATATGAACAATTACAAACTTACTTCTGAATGTTAATAAATGTCTCATAGATCTTGATTTAAAATTTTGTAATTTTTTAACCCATTTTCATATTGAAAAATCGTCATCAACTAGGCTCCCTCTGGTAGTAAAACGAAATTCAGATTTACAAGTTTAACTTCTCATTTAAAATACCATATCTTATCTAAAAATTACAAAAATTTATAGAACTATATTTACATATGATGAAAAACTACTTTAAAATATTTGGGCCAAAATGATGCAGTGTATGCTAGAAACGCAGCCATGAAGATGAAGTGGCTTGCCCCTAATATTCAGGTTTCTAAAGAAGATTTGAAAAAATGTTTTCACCATGCAAATAATTTTTTAAATTCCAAAATTTTTACATGAGTAAGATTAATGTCTTATATGGTACTAATAATATTTTCAGATTTTTTTATCAATAAATGCTTCATAACTGAAAATCATTTTATCTAGACTGTCAGAAGTTTCATCAGAAATATAAAACAACGATTAATTCTATAAACATAAAACAGCGACCATATATTTTAAACTCTATATCATATGACATTAAGCTGGTAAATTTCTATATGTGTATAATTACTATGAAGAAAAAAATAAGTTCATCAGAGAATGGTTGGAAGATTCGATAGTGATTTGTTACGAAATCAATGAACGGTGATGACGCAACCGTGGAGTAGAAACAGAGACCAGAGAATGGGGTTTAAAAAACTGAAATTGAAGAACACATTTTCTTTCAGAGAGTGATTAATTAGCATAAAAGAGTAAAGAGACAAGATTTAAGGAAAGAGAATGAAGAAGAAGGAAATGCTTACCGGAGTTCAACTTTGGTGGATTGACAAAAATGAGAGCAAGAAGGAGTTAGAGTAGAGTACGAACTGGTTAGGAAAAAAACTACTCTTTAAGAGTGGTGGAGGGTGGTGATGGGTTCATGGAAGGAGTGGGAGATAGTGGGAAAGGGGGGGAGAGAGAGAGAGTGAAACAAAAAAAGCATAACTGGTGGAAAAGGGAACGACCACTTAATTTAAAATGCAAAGAGTAGTTTCTTTTTCTTTTCTTTTTTCTACACGTTTCAATTGTTTTTTTTTCTTAAGGATAATTACACTAGATTTGTTTTTTATTAAATCTTGAAATCAGTTAAAATTTTAAATTAAAAGAAATGAATTGGCAAATTTTGTTAATAATTTGGATAACTCTACACAAAAAATTTATAACTTGAGCAAAATATCACTAAAACAACCATGATTTTTTTATTAAATAGTAAAACTGTGATGTGAAACCTACAATAACAAAAAATGTGTATATTATAATCATCTAAGAAAATAAAATAACAACAATAATAATAAGAGCGATACAAAGTAATACTTAATTATCCAAAAAAAAACTAGCTAGTACACTAACCATAAAAGTCGGGTCTTACAACCTCCCCTCCATATGAGAATTTTCATCCTCGAAAGTATTTTCAAGTCAATGTTAAAAAAGGTTTGGATAACGAGTCCGAATTTCTTCTTCGTGTTCCAATGTGGCTTCTTCAATCTCATGATTCTTCCAAAGCACCTTCACCAAATGGACCTCTTTAGTTCAGAAAACCTGAGTCTTTTTGTCAAGTATTTGAATTGGTACTTCTTCATTAGTTAGGTCTTCATGTAAATGAAGTGGTTCATAACTCAAAACATGGAACGATTCAGCAATATATTTACGCAACATCGAGACATGAAATACATCGTGTACTCCAACCAAATCTGGTGGTAAAGCCACACGGTAAGCCACAACTCTAATCCATTCTAAGATCTTGAAAGGACCTATAAAACAAGGACTAAGATTTCCTTTCTTTTCGAATCTCATAACTCCCCTCATGGGAGCTATCTTTATAAACACTATGTCATCCACTTCAAATTCCAACTTCTTCCTACGAATATCCGCATAACTCTTTTGGGGACACTGAGCAGTTCTAAGTCTTTCTCGAATTTTGTAAATAGCATCATTCGCTTGTTGAACCATATCTAGGCCTAATAGATTTCTTTCACAAACTTCATCCCAATGGATTGGCCACTGACACTTTTGTCCATATAAAGCTTCAAATGGTGCCATCCCGATTGTTACCTGGTAACTGTTATTGTACGCAAACTCAACAAGATGCAACTGACTACTCCAACTAGCCTTGAAGTCCAAAACACACGCTCTCATTATATCCTCAAGTGTCTAAATGGTTCTTTGTGACTGTCTATCTGTCTGAGGGTGAAAAGCTATACTAAAACTCAATTGCGTACCAAAGTTCTTGAAGACTATGCCAAAACTTGGAGATAAATCTTGGATCACGATTTGATACAATAGATACAGGCACACTATGGAGTCTGACGATTTCTCTCACATACAACTTCACCCAGTCTTCTACTGAAAATGTTACATGGCCTGACAGGAAGTGAGCAGACTTAGTCAATCGATCGAGTATAACCTAAATTGTATCATATCCCTTCATCATCCTTGGCAATCCTGATACAAAATCCATTGAAATATATTCCCATTTCCATTCTCATATCTGTAGAGGTTGAAAATTTCGGATGAGCGTTGGCGCTCAGCCTTTACTTGCTGGCAAGTTAGACACTAATCCATGAATTTCGCTACATCACATTTCATACCATTCCACCAAAAATGTCATCTACAATCATCTTCGTACTCCTGGATGAATAGTATAAGGGGTATTGTGAGCTTAAACTAATATGTCTTTCTTCATATTCACGCTATCAGATACCACCATTCTATCATTGAATTTGAGGATTCCGTCACTCAAAACTAAGAAATTTTTCCACTTATCACATTCCGACTCTGATATGATCTTTATCAAAGTAGCATCCTAATGTTGAGCTTCAAGAATTCTATCTTGAAGAGTAGGTTTGACTGTTAAATGAGCAAGCTTAGGTGTAGCACCATGAACCAAGACTTCCATTCCAAACCTCTCGATATCATTTTGAATAGATCATTGAGAAGTAATAAGAGCGCTCGAAACCCCTATTTTCCTACTAAGGGAATCCACTACTACATTAGCATTACTAGGATGGTAATTAATGACACAATCATAATCTTTAACAAGCTCCAACCATCTGCGTTGCCTCATATTAAGCTCTTTCTGCGTGAACATATACCTTAGACTCTTGTGATCTGTGAATATTTCTACCTTTGATCCATAGAGATAATGACGCCAAATTTTCAAAGCAAAAACTACTGCTGCGAGTTCCAAATCATGGGTGGGATAGTTTTGCTCATAACCCTTTAGCTGTCGAGAAGCATAGGCAATGACTTTTCCATGTTGCATCAACACACAACCCAAACCAACATATGGCGCATCACTAAAGATAGCAAAATCATTGCTCCCTGAAGGTAGGGTAAGAATTGGTGTTGTCACCAATCTTTGTTTGAGTTCTTGAAAACTCATCTCACATTCTTCTAACCAAATGTACTGTGCATTCTTCCTTGTTAACTTGGTCAACGGTGCAGTAATTTTAGAGAATTCCTCCACAAACCTCCGATAATAGCCTGCCAAACCTAAGAAACTCCTAATTTCCTTAACACTTGTTGGGTGATTCCAGTTTGTTACTGCTTCTATCTTTGCTGGATCCATTGATATACCGTCTTTCGAAACTATGTGTCCCAAAAAGTTAATCTTGGATAGCTAAAACTCGCACTTACTAAACTTGGCATATAACCTCTGATCCTTTAAAATTTGAAGTGTGATTCTGAGATGTTCATTGTGTTCTCCCTTGGACTTAGAGTGGATAAGAATTTCATCTATGAAAACAATGACAAATCTATCCAAAAAGTCACAAAAAACTCAATTCATCAAGTCCATAAATGCGGCAGGGGCATTGGTCAATCCAAAGGGCATGACTAGGAATTTGTAGTGCCCATAATGAGTACGAAAAGAAGTCTTTGGTATATCCTCTTTCTTTATTCTCCATTGATGATACCCGGACCGTAAATCAATTTTTGAGAAAAAACAAGCTCCTTGAAGTTGGTCGAACAAATCTTCTATGCGTGGTTGGAGGGAACTTATTCTTGATGGTAACTTTGTTCAACTTCCTATAGTCGATACAAAGTCTCATAGAGCCATCTTTGTTCTTTACAAAAAGAACGGGTGCACCGCAGGGTGAGACAATGAGGCGAATAAAACTCTTATCCAATAATTCTTGTAGTTGCTCCTTAAGTTCTTTAAACTCAGCAAGATCCATTCGATATGGGGCCATATATGTTGAGGCTGTTCCAGGAATTAACTCAATGTTGAAGTCCACGACTCTAACAAGTGGTACGCCTGGCAACATCTCGGGAAAGAATTCTTAGAAATCTTTAACAACCCTGATACTTCCCAGCTTTAACTCCATCTATGGCGTGTCCTACACACTAGCCAAGTAGCCCCAACAACCCTTGGTAATCAGTCGTCTTGCTTGTAGAGACGATATGATTTGAGGTATTACGTGCAAATGCAATCCCCTAAATTTGAAACTTGACATATCTGGGGGGTTAAACATCACCTCCCGTTCACGACAAAGAATATTGGCTTAGTTAGAGGCTAGCTAATCCATATCAAAAATAACATCAAAATCGTGCATATTTAAAAAGTAAGAGTGGCCTGCAACAATCTATCAATAATCACTACAAGATATGATTTGATAACCTTATTTGTATTCAAAATGCCACTCGAAGGGGTGGACATACACAGTTACACCGCGAGAGGTACTATCTCACATTTAAACTCCTAGAGAACTTGGTAGAAATAAAGGAATGCGTAGAGCCAGCATCAAATAATACAAATGCAGCAACTACATGAATGAGAAGTGTACCTGACACCACATTCGAAGCGTCTTCCAAATCAGTGTTAGACATATCATAGACTTTCCCCTGTGCTTTGGATCTATTCCTGGTCCTTTGACTGTTAGCTTTGTCTCTCATCTCAGGACAATCCTTTAGAAAGTGTCTGGTCTTACCGCAACAGAAGCAAGCACCAATCGCCTTGAAGCATTGCCCCAAATGATCCTTCCCACATGTACCACAAGTCTCAACCTCATTCTTGGCTTGAAACTTTCTGAATTGATCCTTACTCTGAATAGAACTCCATTGGAACAGAACTCCATTGAAACTTCCTTTTATAGGGGTTTTAAATATGGTGAACAGTATGGTTTGAAGCCCTAGTGTTCTCAGATAGAACTTGTGAAGCTTGAAGCACTTCGACATAAGTCTTAAGCTTGAGTACCCTAATATCGGGCCTGAGACCACACTTAAACTAATGACCCTTACATTCTTCAGTATCAATAAGATGTGGGGTGAAACGTGAAAAGTCTTCAAATTTCCTCTCATATTGCATCAGAGTCATGCTGCCCCGTGTCAACTGTATGGATCCCGCCTCCTTCTGTTGCCTTATGGTGATAGGAAAATACTTTTCTTAGAATAATTCCTTGAAATGAGGCCAAGCCATCTGGTTTCCATTAGTATCCCAGGTCCTTTGTGTCATCGCCCACCACCGACAAGCATCTTTCTTCAGCATGAAAGTTGCACATGAAATCTTTTGTTGGTCAGTGCAATCAAAAATGAGAAAACCGTCTCAATCTCCTCAATCCATTCCTCTACTAAGAGAGGGTCAGCTGAGGTTCCATTGAAAGTTGGTGGGTGAAGCTTCTGAAATTGCTTTACCATATGGGCAGTTTTCCTGGCACGACATTCGTGATTAGGAGTCTCCTCCCTGATGCCAACGAGCTCCTATAGAGGACTCCAAATAGTTTTAGTGGCCATTTGGTTCACATCGGCTCGTCTTTCCCTTCTTTGTAGCGCCATACTGGTGTAAACTGAATAAGGATAAGTAAAGACACAACATTGAATAAGGATAAAGATTACATAAATTCATTTTATTTGATAATCCCCTTTTTTTTAAACAACAAGAATCTCTACCAGAGTGTTCTAGAAACACTTGACGGTAAAATACCGTACTAAACAAGATTAACAAAATCATTCAGCAATTGCAGAAACAAAGCAGAATAAAACGTCCTAAGTCCAGGAAATCTAAAAAAAAATTGTGTGAAGCATTATCAATGACTTCTTCAGGCTTTTCCTCAGGGTCTTTTTCAGGCTCTTTTTTAAATTATGGATTCTAGGAATATAAGGTACATTGGGACCGTAGCTAGGAGGAAAGTCCCTAACTCTAAAAACCCATTCTCTTGGTCGTTTGGGAGCTATAAGCATGCGTTGGGTAACCTCCACATCATTAGACCCAGCAGATTCCTCTCCGTCGTCGATGCGCCTAGCCAAAAAATGGTAGGATCTCACCTCATAAGGGACAACTCTCAATACAAGGTGAGTTTGTCTATTTAATCCAAGTGCCCCCTCCTTACGATTGTCAGATTTCACACTCTAATTAGACCTCTATGATTCGCATCCAGTAACATTCTCCTGGTAAATCTCATAGGAAATGGACAGATACTAGATCCCACGTAAGAGATTTCTCCCTCACTAATGGACGATCCGGAGTCACTTGAAAAAAATCATAGAATTCAATCAGAGTCACAATAATAAAACTTATCACTGTTACTTATTGAGTATATTTTTATATACTAATTCTGAAATTGAAGAGTTCGTGCCAGATTCTAGGGTCGTGATGTGTCTATCTCTAGGTAAAATATACTCAATAAGTAAAATATCATATATGTAAAATAGAGTAACGTTCACGGTCACATGAAAATCGTAACACATGCATACTTTTCAAATCATTCTTACAGAGTTCGCTAGCCAACTTCCATTAAAATTCGCCACCACACGTAGAACTGAGATTACCTGTAATGACCTCGGGCTATACCGATCTTGGGCTCCCTCGACGAGCCTTTCTCCTTCATGGGCTTTCTACATGCGCCGTACATTACCCATCGGTAATTGTTAGCTGTGAGGTAAGTACATGTGACATTCCACACGATTACTACTCCGCACATTCGAAGAGGTGGAACCAGTTGTGCTAACGCCTTCACACAAAACTAACCAAAGCATATAATAAAGACCCTTTCCCTAAGAATTAGACAAATAGAGACATTTCCCGAAGGACAAGGCAAACAGAACAGAATGGTGGGAGCGTGACTCTAATGGCACATAGTTAATTGCTCATGCATTCATTTAACATTTATTCTTAGCTTTCAACATATATTAACTCCTCAGACACAGAATATAACAAAACACATCAGCACCATAATTGAACAATGTTATGAAGAAAGAAGCATCATAGTACACTATACATCACAAAACATATACATAGTTCTATTATAAATTTTCAGCCATACAAACATAGTTCCATTATAAATTTTTGGCCATACAATGCAAACCATTACATACGGATATCTCAATTACTATATATACCTCTGTATGTTCATAAAGTTCAAGTCCTGAAAAGATTAATGAGAAAAATTTCATTCTTAGATGTTTTCAAACACTAACGAAAGAAAAACAGTTTGGATGTCTGGTTTTGAAAATTCATTATAAATTGTACCGTACATGAACAATTACAAAACTTACTTCTGAATGTTAATAAATGTCTCACATATTTATTTAAAAGTTTGTAATTTTTTGAACCCATTTTCATATTGAAAAATCGTCATCAACTAGGCTCTCTCTGGTAGTAAAACGAAATTCAGATTTACAAGTTTAACTTCTCATTTAAAATACCATATCTTATCTAAAAATTACAAACAATTATAGAACTACATTTACATATGATAAAAAACTACTGTAAAATATTTGGGCCAAAACGATGCAATGTATGCCAGAAATGCAGCCATGAATATAAAGTAGCCTGCCCCTAATATTCAGGTTTCTGAAGAAGATTTTAAAACATGTTTTCACCATACAAATAATTTTTTAAAATTCCTACATTTTTACAGTACTATTAATGTCTTATATAGTATTAATAATATTTTCAGAATTTTTTATCAATAAATTCTTAGTAAAAAATTGCATTTTATCTGTACTGTTAGAATTTTCATTGGAAATATACAACAACGATTAATTCTATATACATAAAAATAGCAACCATATCTTTTAAACTCTATATCATATGACATTAAACTGATACAATTCTATATGTGTATAATTAAGATGAATAAAAAATAAGTTTACCAGAGAATGGTTGGAAGAATTGATGGTGACTTGCTACGGAATCAATGAACGGTGATGAAGCAACCATGGAGTAGAAACAGAGACCATAGAATGGGTTTTAAAAAATTGAAATTGAAGAACACATTTTCTTTCAGAGAGTGATTAATTAGCATAAGTGAGCAAAGAGACAAGATTTAAGAAAAGAGAATGAAGAAGAAGGAAATGCTTACCGGAGATCAACTTTGGTGGATTGACAAAAATGAGAGGAAGAAGAAGTTAGAGTAGAGTATGAACTGGTTAGGAAAAAAAACTACTCTTTAAAAGTGGTGGAGGGTGGTGATGGGTTCATTAAGGGAGTGGTAGATTGTAGGAGAGGGGGGGAGAGAGAGCGAGTGCAACAAGAAAACACAATTGGGGGAAATGTAACTTAATTTAAAATGCAAAAAGTAGTTTCTTTTTCTTTTCTTTTTTCTACACCTTTCAATTGTTTTTTTCTAAAGGATAATTACACTAGATTTGCTTTTATAGTAAAAACATGAAATCAGTTAAAATTTTAAATTAAAAGAAATGAATTAGCAATTTTTTTTATAATTTGGATAACTCTACACACAAAATTTATAACTTGAGCAAAATATCACTAAAACAACCATGATTTTTTTTATTAAATAATAAAGCAGTGATGTGAAACCTACAATAACAAAAATGTGTATTCATCTAAGAAAACAAAACAACAACAATAATAATGAGATCGATACTAAGAAATACTTAATTATCCTAAAAAACTAGCTAGTATACTAACCATAAAAGTCAGGTCTTACAAAACCACTCTAAATATTGTTCTCCTTAATAAACAGATTGATGAAATGCTTCAAGAATTAAAAGCAATCAATCAAGATTCAAAAAATCATAGGTCAGAATCCACTTATGAATCATTCACGATAAGTGAATCTTCAAACATTAATAATATTGAAAAATCACTTAGAAATTTAGAAATTATTAAATTAAAAAGGAAATGGCCTAAAATCCTATTCCTCCTTAAATTTCTGAAAATTCTTTAGTTAATCAATTTTCTATGTCTACAAAAAAATTATATGAATGGAATATCGATGAACTTTCTAAGCTGGAAGTTCTCAACAAATTACAGCACATAGCAATGAGAGCTAACAACTACATTACCACACATAGTTTGCCTCATAATGAGGTAATCAATCTTTTAGTCACACGATTCACAGCTACACTTCATTTCTGCTGGAAAAAATATATCACAAAAGAATATAAAACTAGCATCCTTTCAGCAGTGAAAATTGATGCTGAAGGAACCCCAATTATTGGAGAAGATCAGGAAACAATGCTTGATACTATTAATGCACTTCTCTAAATAATATTTGAACACTTCATTGGAACACCCAGTAATATTACTTCATGTATCCATGATCAATTAAATAATCTTATGTGTCCAACCCTAAGTAATTTTTACTAGTATAAAATTATATTTTTATCCAGAGTAATGATAATGGATGATAGTAATAAACCATTTTTGAAAGAAAATTTCATTAATAAATTACCCAATTTATGCACACACAAAATTAAAACAGTCCTTAGTAATAACCTAGGTAATATAGACTATAATAGTACAATAATACATAAGGAAAGTCTAAAAATGTGTATTAACATAAAAATCAATGAACACATTAAAAAAGATTACAAAGTATAAATTAGGGATTTGATGAGAAGAATATCCCAACAAAGGAAATTCCAATTCAAATGAATTATGAGATTCTTGAGTTCTATAAAAAAGAAATTACAGAATTTCTCAATAAAAATATCTTTAGAAGGAGCAAGTCTCCTTGGTCATGCTAGACCTTTTACGTCCAAAAAGCTAGTGAAATTGAACGAGGTGTTCCTCGTTTAGTAATCAATTATAAGCCTCTTAATAATGTTCCGGAATGAATAAGATATCCAAAACAAAACAAAAAGGACTTAATCAATAGACTTGGAGATGCAGGAGTATTCTCTAAGTTTGATATGAAATTTGGATTCTGGCAAATCCAAATAAATGAAAAATGATAAGTATAAAACTGCATTAGTAACTCCATTTGCCCATTACTAGTGGAATGTAATGCCCTTTGATCTTAAAAATGCTCCTAGTGAATTTCAAAATATAATGAATTAAATATTTAATCAATTTACTAATTTCTCAATCGTTTAGATGTGCTCATTTTCTTTAAATCAATAGAACAACATTCGAGACATCTTGAATCATTTGCTAGGATAATAAAATAAATGGTTTTGGTTATCTCTGCAAGTAAAATTAGGTTATTTCAATCCAATGTTAGATTCCTAGGATTTGAAATACACCATTCTATAATCAAGCCAATCGATAGCGTAATACAATTTGCTGATAAATTCCCCAACGAAATACTAGATAAACACAGTTACAAAGATTTCTAGGATCTTTAAATTACATATCTGACTTTTACATTAAAGTGAGAATTGGCTGTAAACCTTTCTTTGACAAGCTTAAAGAGAATCCCTCTCCATGGAAAACTGTCCATACTAATTTAATCAAAAGGATTAAGGTCCATATTAAGATGATTCCTTGTCTTGACATTCCTACCAATAATTCTTTCAAAATTATTCAAACAGATGCCTCTGAAATTGGATATGGAGGTATCCTATTACAAAACTTTCCCCAGATGCTTCAGAATAAATTGTTAGATTTACATCTGGAACCAGGACACAATCACAAATAAATTATAGTACAATAAAAAAGGAAATTTTGTCAGTTGTATTATGGATTCAAAAATTCCAGGATGATTTGTTAAATAAAAAATTTCTATTAAAAATTGGTTGTAAATCTGCAAAGCATGTTTTGGAAAAGGATGTTAAAAATATTACTTCCAAAGAGATATTTTCTAGATGGCAATCTATTCTTAGTATTTTTTATTTTGATATTGAATTCATTAAATGAATTAATAATTCAGTCCCTGATTTCCCTACTCGTGAACTTTTGCAGGGAAAACAAAATAGGGTCTAGGCCCCAGGCCTCCAAAGCAGGAGTCAAGGGAGAGTCATCAACTCCACGATTGGCCCACAAGGCCCAAGTTAAAGAAGACTCCTCCACTCCTAAAAAAATAGGGTCCATCAGACCCAACTACTAAACAACATTGGTCAACCAACCATTTGCAATCACTCAGCCCTTTGATGCATAATTAGTAAATCAACCAATTACAAAATACAGAAAGTCTACCCCCTATCTCTGCAAAATGCCAAGTAAGAATCTCTTTCACATTGAGCTCTCATTCGCTCATCTAAAAGATCCTGCTGAAATAGCAAAAGCACATTTTCTTCCTAATTTCCACTTTGTCCCTGGTCACAGAGAGAAAAATCACAGTTTCTATAGAGACATTCTCTTAGAAACTAAATCTATAAATATCAACCCAATCAAGAATGGAGAAGGAAAGATCATCTATCATTCCCTTTACCTTCTCAAAATTCTAACATTGGAAGAATGGAAAGCCCATCCTTCAGGCCTGAAAAATCTTTTGAGTAAAAAATAATACAATTATTTTGACTACATTGATGCATGGCACACAACTTTCCAACATCAAGATAGTAATTTTTCTCACTCATGGTTTTTTTGAATTTCGATAAAAATTTTAAGGCTGATTTTCCAAAATAGTTTTTAAGATGGTGGTCCATTCACGATCCCATCTTAGAACCTTTTCCAATTGAATTATAACAAAGTTTTAATTTATTCTTACAAATATTTAAGCCCTCACCGATTGAGGTTTCTTCCCCCAATTTCTTTGCTTCATAAATAAATATAAATTACCATGGATTCGTAAATAACAATATTCAATTGAAGATGGAATTCTCACTAGACAATATTATGTTAAATGGTGGGAAAAGTTCAATACGCAGAAAATAAATACATCTATCAAACAAGAATTTGCAAAAAGCACCCTAGCCTAAAATTGACCAACCCATTTACCCATGCTCCTTAAAAAATTAATGAGCCCACTAGCCCAGAACCACAATCATCCAGTTCATCCAAAGGACTTATACCCAAATCACAACCCGAATTGAGATCCTTTTCAAAGGGTTAAATCCAAAGCAACAAGGCCAAAATCCAAATCAAAGCAGGAATTAGTCCAAAAACTTTTTACAGAAGAGGGAGGAAGAAAGCTTTGTTCTCAAAAACCAGTTTTTCTCTCAAATAGTTTAAGAGTTGAAAACGAGTTTTGAAGGACAAATGGGAGAGGATTGCCTATTTATAGCCAAGAAAAGTGGAGTTCACCATCACTTACTTGAACTATTTTATTCTACAAAAGTAAAAACAATTTACATTTCTACTTTTATTTACTTTTGACTAGGAACAGTAAAAAACATAAATAGTTGCCTTAATTATTTTAACAACTAGTACAATTATTACAGAAAATGGAAAATTACAAAGATTCTTTTAACAATTGTAATCTTGGATTCTTGTGTCTTCATCATTGTCTTAAAGAGAGCCAATAAGACTATCATTGCTTCATTCTGGAGGAGCCATTATTGTTGTTCCTTGATAATTACGAATCCACTGTTGTTGTTCCTTAATAATTGTTATCTTGGGCTTTAGTGATTTCACTACTGTTATCTTGGAAGTCATTGATCACTAAAGTCATTATCTTGGAAGACTATAATAATATCTTTCTGAATTATCTTGGCATTTTTCCAATGGAAAAATATTTATTTTTCCCATCTATTCATCTTCACTTAGATAGACATTGTCAAATGGATATTGGGAGACCTAGAATGGGTCAAAGGCCCAATGAGGCAAGACACGACCTCTATTTTTGTCCGTCCATTGCTAAGGAATAGTTTTGGAGGATTGACCTTTCTGGGTTTTTGGCTTTATTGGGAGGTTTGACTCAACAGAGGATTCAGAGTCAGAATTATCATTGTCTTCTAGCAGGAGCCTACTTCGATTTGGATTTTGGCCTTGTCGCTTTGGATTTACCCTTTGAGGAGGGTCTTGTGGTTGATTGTGGTTTTGAGCTAGTGGACACATTAATTTTTAATGGAGCTCGGGTAAATGGGTTGGCCAATTTTAGGCTAAAGGCGCTTTTGCAAATTCTTGATTCATAGATGTATTTATTTTCTGGGTATTGAACTTGTCCTATCATTTAACATTATATTATCATGTGAGGATTCCATCTTCAATTGAGTATTTCCATTTAAGAATCCATGGTAATTTATATTTATTTATGAAGCAAAGTAATTGGGGGTAAGAAACCTCAATTGATGAGGGCTTATAAATTTTTAAGAATAAATTAAAACTTTGTTGTAATTCGATTGGAAAAAGTTCTAAGACGGGACCGTGAACAGACCACCATCTTAAGAACCATTTTGGAAAATCAGCCTTAAAATTTTTATCAAAATTCAAAAACCAAGAGTGAGAAAAGTTATTGTTTTGATGTAGAAAAATTATGTGTCAGGCATCAATGTAGTCAAAATAATTGAATTGTTTATTACTCAAAAGATTTTTTAGGCCTAAAGGATGGGCTTTCCATTATTCCAATGTTAAAATTTTGAGAAGGTAAAAGGAATGGTAGATTATCTTTCCTTCTCCATTCTTGATTGGGCTGATATTTACAGTTTTAGTTTCTAAGAGAATATCTCTATAGAAACTGAGATTTTTGTCTCTGTGATAAGGGACAAAGTGGAAATAAGGAAGAAAATGTGCTTTTGTTATTTCAACAGGGGTTTTTAGATGAGTGAACGCGAGCTGAATGTGAAAGAGATTCGTACATGGAATTTTGGCAAAGATAGGGAGTCGACTTTCTGTATTTTATAATTGGTTGATTTACAAATTGTGCATCAAAATGCTAAGTGATTGCAAATGGTTGGTTGACCAAGGTTGTTTAGTAGTTGGGTCGGATGGACCCTATTTTGTTTTGGAGTGGAGGAGTCTTCTTTAACTTGGGCCTTGATGGCCAATCGTGGAGTTGATGACTCTCCCTTGACTCCTGCTTTGGAGGCCTGGGGCCTAGACCCTATTTTGCCTATCCTGCAAAAATTCATGAGTAAGAAAATAAGGGACTGAATTATTAATTCCTTTATTGAATTCAATATCAAAATAAAAAATACTAAGAATAGATTGCCATATAGCAAAAATCTGTTCGGAAGCAATATTTCTAACATCTTTTTCCAAAATATGCTTTGTAGATTTACAATCAGTTTTTAATAGAAATTTCTAATTTAACAAACCATCCCTGAAATTTTTGAATGCATAATACAATTGACAGGATTTCCTTTTTTATTGTACTATAATTTATTTATGATTGTGTCCAGGTTCCAGATGTAAATCTAACAATTTGTTCTGAAGCATTGGGGAAAATTGTTTGTAATAGGATACCTCTATATCCAATTTCAGAGGCATCTGTTTGAAATTTTTTGAAATAATTATTGGTAGGAATGCCAAGACAAGGAAGTGTTTTAACATGGGCCTTAATCCTTTTGATTAAATCAGTACAGACAATTTTCCATGGAGGGGGATTCCTTTTAAGCCTGTCAAAGAGAGGCTTATAGTCAATTCTCAATTTATTGTAAGAGTCTTATATGTAATTTAAATATCCTAGAAATCTTTGTAACTCTGTTTTATCTAGGATTTCATTAGGGAATTTGTCAGCAAATTGTATTACCCTATCAATTGGCTTGATTATAGAATTGTGTATTTCAAATCCTAAGAATCTAACCTTAGATTGAAATAACCTAATTTTACTTACAGAGATAATTAAACCATTTTGTTTTATTATCCTAGCGAATGATTCAAGACGTATCCAATGTTGTTCTATTGATTTAGAGAAAATGAGTACAATATCAATGTAAACAATTGAGAAGTCAATAAATTGATTAAAGATTTCAATCACTATATTTTGATGTTCGTTGGGAGCAATTTTAAAACCAAAGAGCCCTACATTCCATTTGTAATGGCTAAATGAAGTTACAAATGCAGTTTTATACTTATCATTTTCATTTATCTGGATTTGCCAGAATACAAATTTCATATCAATCTTAAAGAGTACTACCGAATCTCCAAGTCTATTGATTAAGTCCCTTTTGTTTGGTATTGGATATCTTATCAATTCCAGGACATTATTTAGAGTTTGATAATTGGATGTAAAAGACCGAGCAGGACCAATGAGACTTGCTCCTTCTAATGATATTTTTATTGAGAAGTTATGTAATTTCCTTTCTACAGAACTCAAGCACCTCAGAATTCATCTGAATTAACCTTGCCTTTGTTGGGATATTCTTCCCATCCTTAATGTAAGGTAGATTAACAGTATGTTACTTTCTGTGCCAAAAAGCATTAGAAATATCATAACATAATTCTTTACAGATTTTCTATTAAAAAATTTTAAATTTTTTTGAAGGGCAAGACTTTGAAGTTGTTCTTCAATTCTCTTGAATTTTAATTCATCCTGTAAAAAACATAATTATTTTTCTTTATAAGAAATTAATTTTGTGGAATTGGAAGCTGATTTTCTTTTAAGGTTTTTAACTTTTCATTGTGAGAAAAAAAAAAGAAATTTGAATTTTATAGGTTTATTCATGACATAAGTAATTATTACATCATACTCTGTTGAAAATGGATATAACAGAGCAATAAATGGAAAACCTAAAATAATTTTGTCCGTCATATTTTTTACTAAGACAAATGATATTTTGAAACATACAATGTTTTGGCAAATATGGACTATATGTATCTCATAATTGATATGCATAAGAGTAACATTGGCAGATGACAAAAAATCTTTTATATTCTTGAAGTACTTGGCTGGAACTAGTCATTCCTACATAAAACTTCGATCTGCTCCTGAATCAACAAATTCCATTATCGTGAAATCAAAATCTTGAATAATTATTCTGACCATTATGTGCCTTTTTTATATTTTGATGTCATTAAGTATATGGATGAAGTTATCATCATCTTAACTGTTAATAATAGGTTCTTCAACCTCATTATTAGAAATTAGTAATTTATTAGGTTCACTAGATTCTTGTTTATTAATTAAGTTCTCTATTTTTAAAAGGTTTATTTTTTTTTATTTCTGTGTTTGAATTTTTTAATTATTTTCAATTTTAATATTTTTAATTTCCTTTTGAAGTTCCTGTAAGGTAACTTCCTTTTCTTTTCCCTTAACCCTATTGAATGTTTCTAAGGTTTATGAAATGCTTGCAGTATTATTATTAGGTGTAGAATTTTCATTCTTCTGGATTATTTTCTTAAGTTTTTCCAGATATTCATATTTTAATTCTGAATTTTCAGTTTTACTAATTAAGTCTAGCAAGAGGTTTTATTTTTTTTAATTTTATTTAAGATATTTATTTTTTGGCAACAACTATCCCTACACCCCATAGTGATGTTAGGAGAATCAATATCAAAACTTGAAGAGTTATACTCAGAGGATTCAGGTGATTCAAATTCTTCTAAATCTTCACTATCATTCTCATAGTATTCTATTGATTCTATGACTTTATAAAATTCTTGTTTATCTTCTTTAGAGATTTTTAATTGTTTAATTTTATTTTTAACTTGGCAAGTATTTGAAAATGACTGTTTTGGTCATATTTAAAACACTTAAATTTATTAATATTTTTTTATTGAGTTTTCTTTTAGAATAATTTTTATCCCTAAAGAAGCGTTTATAAAACAATTTATGCTTATTTTTGTGGTATTGATTCCTATAAGGTTTGTGGGTCCTTTTAGGCTTGAATGTGAATTTTTTCTATTTTTGTAGAAAGGAGCAATAATGAGTAATCTATACTGCTCGCAAAAATTACCTAATTTATATTTTGCAGATTTATGTTCTTTTTTAATTTGTTTATTGATTTTTATGTAAATACACATTTTAGACTTTTCTTATGCATTATAGTACCGTAGGTGACACTATTATAGTCTACATTACATAGGTTACTACTAAGGACTATTCTAATTTTGTGTGTGAACAAATTAGGTAATCTATTAGTGAATTTTTCTTTCAAAAAGAGTTGATTACTATCATCCCATCTCATTACTCTAGACAAAATTATATTTTTGTACCAATAGAAATCACTTAGGGTTGGACACCTAAAATTGTTATTATTGTCACACGAAGCAATATTTCTTGACGTTCTAAAGAGGTGTTTAATTATTGTGTAAAGAAATATATTGATAGTATCAAGTATTATTTCCTGATCTTCTCCATTTATTGGGGTTCCTTCAGCATCAATCTTCATTGTTGAAAGGATGGTGTTGTTGGATTCTGTTGTGAGATATTTTTCTCACTAGGAATGACATATTCATGTGAATCCTGTGGCTAAAAGATTGATTACCTCATTGTGAGGCAAACTATGTGTGGTAATGCAGGTGTTAGCACCCATTGCCATGTGCTATAATTTGCTAAAAACTTCCTACTCAGAAAGTCTATCCCATTCCTATAATTTCTCTGTGGACACGAAAAATTGATTAACTAAAGAATTTTCAAAAAATTGAATACCATGAGGAATAGGCTTTTTAGGCCATTTTCTTTTTAATTTATTAATTTTTGAATTTCTAAGCGATTCTTCAATATTATCAATGTTTGAAGATTCTCTTATTGTGGACGACTCATAGGTGGACCCTGACATATGACTTTTCGAATATGAATTATTGTCTAGATTGATTTTTAATTTCTGAAGTATTTTATCAATCTGTTTGTTAAGGGGAACGATATTTAGAGAAGTTTTGTCTAGAACATTTATTAAATATTTTTCTTCCAGTGATTCACTAGATTTAAGTTTATGAAAATCATCAACCTTATTCTCAACAAAAATTCTAGTTGATTTGTGTAACTGAGTTGTTCAACTACTTTTTTATTAGGTTCTTCTTCCTTTGAAATCTTGAAAAGAGAAGCAGTGATTAAAGAATTTTTGTGAATAGTTAATATTTTTTTATGTTTAATTTCAAACTCTGAATGATTGTCTTGGTTAACAATCCTAGCAGAATAGAATGATTCATTATTTTCTAATTTCTTTAATGTTTCTTCAATTTTTTTTAATATTTGAAGGTTCATTGATAGTGGAAGATTCATAGGTAGATTGTAATCTATGGTTATCTAATTCTTAGGTACTGTAATGGTCAATAATCTTAATAGATGATTTAATTTCTAAATCTTTGGATGTTTCTTTAGTATTTTTTGAAGGTTCATAAATTGTAGATGGCTCATAGGTAGATACTAACCTATGTCTATCTGATTTTGAGATATTGTTTCTCAAAATTTCTAATTTTTTAAGTATTTTTTCATCTGAAGTTTTCTCATAATGAATTTGGAAGGGTTCAATAAATTCTTTTTTAGGTTGAGAATTTTGATGATTAATTAAGATTTTTTCAGGTGGTGGATGACTAACAGTTACCACACTGGAGTTTTCCTTGACCCATTTAGGTTTAGAAATTACTTTAATATTTCTCTCATAAATATCTTCGATATAATCAAGGAAAACCATATCAAATTTGTATTTTTGCATGAATGTCTTCCATTCAGCATGTATGATTTTTCTTTGATCCATATTATATGAAATACATATTAAATTTATTTGCATGAATGCCTTCCATTCAGCAACTATGATTTTTCTTTGATTTATATTATATGAATCTCTGAACCTATTACGTCTATCTAGATTGACTGGGTTATCATTGTGTTGAGTTAGACTTTCCCCAATCAGATTTACATTCTTGATTTAGGGTATGTGGATTCAAATTTTTAGAATTTCTTAATTCTTGTTCTAATTTTTGAATCCTAAAATTTTGATTATTAATAGATGATTCAGGAAAGAAACTTCTAGGAGTACTAGACTGGCTATACTCCCTAATTTGAAAATTAAAAGATTGGTAAATAATTTTATTAGTTTGTTAATTATTAAGGTTTGTTTGACTTCCTTAAGAACTTATTCCTTTAAGTTCTAGACTTTTTTAATTTTAAATTTTTTTAATTCTTGCTCTATTCGAATCCTAAAATCTTAATCATTATTGATGGATGATCTAGAAGTGGATTTCAAGTTTTTATTGGGGATTTTGGATATATTCCATACTTTATGATCTATTTGATCATCTGTAAAGTATTAAGAATGATCTTCTTGATCATCTGGAAGGTGTTAAAAATATTTATGATCTACTTGATCATCTACTAATTCAAAATGTTCTTCATCCATTATATCATATATTAAAGATATTGTAGACCCAATATCACTAGAAGAACTACTTTTAGATAATCTACTCATGACTCATATAGCTAAATTATTCTTAAGATTGAGAATTTCATGCTGTATTTTGATTACTAATATGTTTTGGTGACTTCTACAACCTTCTATTAGGGTCGCTCTTCTCTAACCTGCAAATAGAAGCTGATACGTCAGCCTCTGATAAAACAGATTCACTGATTAGATAAATAAATAATACAAAGAAATAATCAATTATAAGAATAACTAGTCAGTTGGGCGGAGAGAGATTAGATAAAAGTAATTATTCATGTAAGCCATTGAGTAACAATAATAATAATAACGAGCCATAATAGGTGGTGAACAGTTAATTGTGCTGAAATTAAAGTAGAAGAAGTAATTATCTCCACCAGGTTTGGCTCTGATACTAAAAGATGCGGAATCCAATATAATTTAAACAAGTAGATAGGGTATTAAGATGTAAGAATTAAGTATGAAAACAGTAAAACCGTATTAAGGTGTAAGATTAACAAAATACATAGACACTAAAATTATTGGCAACGATTAGTTAGTGCGCCTACTCACTAATTAATGTTGACGGAAAAACGAAGAAGAAAGATTTACAGAAGAGGGAGGAAGAAAGCTTTGTTCTCAAAAACCAGTTTTTCTCTCAAATAGTTTAAGACTTGAAAACGAGTTCTGAGGAATAAATGAGAGAAGGCTACCTATTTATAGCCAAAGAAAGTAGAGTTCACCGGGAACTCATCACTTACTTGAACTATTCTATTCTACAAAAGTAAAAACATTTTACATGTCTACTTTTGTCTACTTTTGACTAGAAATAGTAAAAAAACATAAATAATTGTCTTAATTATTTTGACAACTAGTACAATTATTATAAAAGAATGTAAAAATTCCATTTTGACAAAAATGTAAAAATTCCATAATAATCATTATCTTGGTCTTCCTGTCCTTATAATTGCTTTGCCATGATTGTTGTTGTTGAAATGTTATTGAGACTGTTGCACATTGGATTCCTTGATATTTGCCATCTTGGATTCATGTGCTTTGGTTGTTGATTTTGGAGAAATCATAATTATTGTCTACAAAGGTCATTGTGACTAGTGCTATTGATAATTGCTTATCTTGAAGATTATTATGACCGTTGCATTGTGCTGAGGTGTCACCATAATATATCTTCAAATTTACCTTGATTCTTTGATTATGATTTTGTTTAGACATTGACATTTTACCAAGGGTGAATTCTTCGATTCATTCATTGACTGATCTGAATTTATTCATCATTATTGGTATTGATATTGTCAAATGGATCCTTCAATTTCTGAAGAGTAACCTTTCTGGATGATGACTTTTTGGATGATTTAGAGTCAGATTTTTCATTAAGGAGAAACATTTTTTGAATTGGTTTTTTCTCCAATTTGGATTTTGGCTTCATGGCCTTTGATTTACACTTTGAAGAAGGTTCTGATTTGGTTATGGATCCGGATTTGGATGGATTTGAATTAGATGGTTTGATTTGTGGATATGGGTGAATGGGCTCATTAATATTTAATGGAGCTTGGATAAAAAGATTTGCTAGTCTCATAATGGGATGGAGTTTTGCAAATTCATAATTGATGGATGTAATTATTTTTTGAGTATTCAATTTATCCCACCATTTAATATGATACTCTCTAGTGATGATTCCATTTTCAACTCAGTATTGCCATTTCAAAATCCAATATATTTTGTATTTGATTAAAAAACAAAGTATTTGGGGAAAGGAAACCTCAATTGGTGAGGGCTTGTAAACCTTTGAAAACAAATTGAAACATTGTTGTAAATCAATTGAAAAAAGCTCAAAGGTAAGACCATGAATGGACTACCATTTTAAGAACCAATTTGAAAAATCAATTTTAGAATTGTCATCAGAATTTAAAATGCAAAAGTGAAAAAATTACTATTCTGATGCAAGAAAATCTTGTGCCATGCATCAATATAGTCAAAATAATTATATTAGTTTTTATTCACAAGTACTTTTAAACTTAAAGGATGAATTTTCCATTCTTCCATAGTTATGATCTCGATGATAGAGAAATAATAGTAAATGATTCTTTACTCAGAATTTCTGATTGGACTAATTTTTATGGATTCTGTTTCTAAAAGAATGTCTCTATAGAAACTGAGATTTTTGTTATTATGTTTAGGAACATAACGGAATTTAGGGATGAAATGAGCTTTGGAAATTTCAGCAGGATCCTTCAAATGAGTGAATGTAGGCTTTATATGAAAGGGTTTTTGCTGGCCATTTTTGAAAATCAAATGATGATTTCTTGTATTTTGAAAGTGATTGGGTACCAAAGGATATTGAGAATGGGTCAAATTGGTTGACTATGGTTGATTGGTGATTGGATCTGATGGGCCCAAGTATTGTCGATTGAGCTTGGTTCTGGAGTAGAAGACTCCTATTTGATTTGTGCCTTAAGGGCCAAATATTAAGTCGAATTCTCTTCTATTATTGAACCATTTTCACATGTTTTCTGATAGTGATACTGATTCTTCTGGTTAAGGATTCTACAGCATGTCTCTGACCTTTTTGAAATCCATTAGGCATGATGAAGAAAGTTCCTTCCTGCATAAGAAATTCTTTCATTGTTTTGTCTAAAAATTCTATTTTGAAAATTGTTTGTCCTAATAAGTTTACAATTAAAATTTTGCTATTATTATAATCTATTCGCACACAAAATAAGAACAGCCTTAAGTAATGACCAAGGTAATATAGACTATGATAGTCCCACTTATGGATCAATAATTACTATAATACAAAAAGAAGGTTTTAAAATGTGCGTTGGTATGAAAATTAATAAACAAATTAAAAAAAAGTAAAACTGCCAAATACGAATTAGACAATTTCTGTGAGCAATATGGTTACCCTCAATCGCCCCTTCCCTGAAAAATAGGAAAAAATCCCACTTAAGTCCTAGAAGGTCTCACAAGCCCTATAGGAGAAATTACCACAAAAATAAAAATAAAAATTTTGATCAATACTTCTCAAAAAAAATATTAACAAACGTTTATCTAAAGATAATAATTCCAAAAAAAAATTAATATAAAATTTACTGGTAAAAGTAAACTTAAATGTTTTAAATATGGCCAGAGTAGTCATTTTTCAAGTAACTGCCAAGTTAAAAAATAAAATTAACCAATTAAAAATCTCTAAAAAAGATAAACAAGAATTTTTTAGAATCTTAGAATCAATAGATTATTATGAGAGTGATAGTGAAGATTTAGGAGGATCTGAATCACCTGAATCCTCTTAATATAACTCTTCAAGTTTTGACAGTGATTATCTAAACATCACTATAAGGTGTAGGGATAGTTGTTGCCAGAAGATAATGTCCTAAACAAAAATGAGGAACAAGAAAACCTCTTGTTAGACTTAATTAGTAAAATTGAGAATCCAAAATTAAAACAAGAATATCTAGAGAGACTTAGGAAATAAGTTTTAAAGAAAGACAATACTAAGTCTAATAATAACAATACTGCAAGCCTTTCGCAAACCCTTGAAAAATTCAATAAGGTTAAAGAAAATGAAAAAGAAGTGACATTGCATGAACTTCAGAAAGAAATTAGAAATATTAAAATAAAAATAAAAGAATTAGAAAAATTCAAACATGGAAATAAAATTAGAATTAAACCTTTTAAAAATAGAGAATTTAATTAATAAACAAGAATCTAGTGAACCTAGTAAATTACTAATTTCTGATAATGAGGTTGAAGAATCTATTATTAACAATCAAGACGATGATAACTTCATCCAAATACTTAATCACTTCAAAATAAAAAAGTGGCACATAATGGTCAAAATAATTATTCAAGATTTTGATTTCACGAAAATGGCTCTTGTTGATTTAGGAGCAGATTTGAATTGTATACATGAAGGACTTGATCCAAACAAGTACTTCAAGAAGATAAAATAATTTTGACCTCTGCCAATGGTACTCGTATGCATATCAATTATGAAATACCCAAAATTCATATTTATCAAGACGATGTATGTTTTAAAACTTGTTTGTATTAGTAAAAAATATGGCTGCCAAAATTATTTTAGGCTTACCATTCATTTCTCTATTGTATCATTTTACCATAGAGTATGATGGGATAATTAGTTATCCCTTGTATGAACCTGTCAAATTCAAATTTCTTTATTTTTCTCACAATGAGAAATTGAAGACTTTGAAACAAAATTCTGTTTTTAAGTCCATAAACTTAATTTCTTGTAAGAGAAAACAATTATATTTTCTATGAGACAAAATTAAAGAGCATGCTTTCAAAATCAAGCTAAAATCATTGAACAAGGAGTTCCTTATTTAGTAATTGATCTCAAGCCCCTTAACGATGTTTTAGAATGGATAAAATATTCAATATCAAACAGAAGAGATTTAATCAACAGACTTAGAAAAGTATCCTCTAAGTTTAGCATAAAATCTGAATATTGGCAAATCCATATAAATAAGACTGAGAAATACAATATTATATTTGATCATTATAAATGAAAAATAATGCCATTTGATCTTAGATCTGCTCCAAGTAAATTTCAAAATATAATGATTAAATTCTTTAATCAATTTAATGATTTCTCGATTGATTGCATTAATAATATTCTCATTAGACAATACTGGTTGCATTTCTTGATTGTTTGCATTAGCCAATATGTTAAACAATACTGGAAATACTTTAAATTGTTTACCAAGATAATAAAACAAAATAATTTAATTATCTCTACAAAAGTTAAGAATAGATTTCTAGAATTTGAAATTTATCATTTCATTATTAAAACAATTGATCAAATCATACAATTTGTTTTGATTAATAAATCTATAAAAACATGTTTTGAAATTAATTCCAAACAAATTTTTACTAGGTAATAACCCATTCTTAGCAATTCTAATTTCAATATTTAATTTATCTAATATATTAATGATTAAATGTCTGGCTCCCTTACTTTTAAAATCAAGAAGCTCAATGACAGGATAATCGCCTTTTGTTCAAAATCCCCATGCATTGATAATGGTCATAATGGATTTGAATATTCAAGAAATGACTGGATTAATGAATTAGATAAAATTTTAGAAGATGTTGGATTGAAGTATGACTTCAATGCAACATGAATTTAATGGCAGAAAAATAGGGTTTCTCAAGGATAATGAAATCAGTTATAATAACAACAAAATTTTAACTGTAAAATTATTAGGACAAGCAATTTTCAAAATAGAGTTTTCAGACAAAACAATGAAAGAAATTCTAGTGCTGGAAGGATCTTTCTTCGTCATGTCTGATGAATTTCAAAAAGGTCATAAGCATGTTGTAGAATCCTTAACCAGAAGCATTAGCATCACTTTCAGAAAACATGTGAAAATTATTAATGGTTCTATAATAGAAGAGTCTTGACTCACCAATTGACCCTTAAAACTCAAATCAAAGAGGAGTCTTCTACTCCAAACCAAGCTCAATCAACAATACTTAGATCCATCAGATCAAATCACCAGTCAACCAATTTGAGCCATTCTCAATATCCTTCGGTGCCCAATCACTTTCATACTGAGCCTCCATTCACTCATTTGAAGGATCATGCTCAAATTACCAAAGCTCATTTCATACTAAAATTCCATTATGTTCCTAGACATAATAACAAAAATATCAGTTTTTACATAGACATTCTCTTAAAAATAAAATCTATAAAAATTAGCCCAATCAGAAATTCTGAAGAAAGAATCATTTACCATTCTTTCTCTATCGTCGGGATCATAACTATGGAAGAATGAAAAATCCATCCTTCAAGTTTAAAAGTACTTTTGAATAAAAAACAATACAATTATTTTGACTATATTGATGCATGACACAAGATTTTCTTGCATCAGAATAGTGATTTTTCTCACTTTTGATTTTTAAATTTTGAGAACAATTCCAAAATTGATTTTCCAAATTGGTTCTTAAAATAGTGGTTCATTCATGGTCTTACCTTAGAAGTTTTTTCAATTGATTTACAACAATGTTTCAATTTATTTTTAAAGGTTTACAAGCCCTCACCAATTGAGATTTCCTTTCCCCAAATACTTTGTTTTTCAATAAAAATACAAAATACCTTGGATTTTGAAATGGCAATGCTCGGTTGAAAATAAAATTCTCACCAGAGAGTATCATGTTAAATGATGGGATAAGTTGAATACTCAAAAATACTTACGTCCATCAATTATGAATTTGTAAAAGTCCATCCCATTACGAGATTAGCAAATTCTTTTATCTAAGCTCCATTAAAAATTAATGAGCTTATTCACCCAGATCCACAAATCAAACCATCCAGTCCAAATCCATCCAAATCTGAGTCCATAACCGAATCAAAACCCTCTTCAAACGCTAAATCAAAGGACAAGAAGCTAAAATCCAAATTGGAGAAAAAATTAACTCAAAAAATGTTTCTCCTTTTGGAAGTTAGTGAAAAATCTGACTCTAAATCATCCAAAGAGTTATCATCTAGAAATGTTACTCTTCAGCAATTGAAAGATCTATTTGACAATATCAATACCAATAATGATGAATAAATTCAGATCAGTCAATGAATGAATCAAAGAATTCACCCTTGGCAAGATGCCAATGTTTGAACAAAATCATAATCAAAGAATCAAAGTAAATTTGAAGATATATTGTGGTGACAACTCAACATAATGCAACAGTCATAATGATCTTCAAGGCAAACAATTATCAATTGCACTAGTTATAATGACCTTTGTAAACAATAATAATGATTTCTCCAAAATCAACAGCCAATGCACAAAAATTCAAGATGGCAAATATCAAGGAATCTAATGTGCAACGGTCTCAATAACATTTCAACAACAGCAATCATGGCAAAGTAATTATGAAGACATGAAGACCGAGATAATGATTATCATGGAATCTTGACACTTTTGTCTTCTTCTGTAATAATTGTACTAGTTGTCAAATAATTATGCAACTATTCATGCTTTTACTATTCTTAGTCAAAAGTAGACAAAAATATAAATGTAAAATATTTTTACTTTTATAGAAAGAATAGATCTGATAAGTGATTGGTTCTCGGTGACATCTCTTGGTATCAAAGTCAAACTTGGTGGGGGGTAATTACTGTTTCTACTTTAATTTCTGCATAATTAAACTGTTCACCGCCTATTATGATTGGTTATCGTTATTATTGTTGCTCAATTGCTTACATGAATAATTACTTATATCTAATCTCACTCTCCACCCAAGTGGATGGCTATAAATAGGTAGCCCTCTCCCATTCACAGTATTATTATTATTAGACTTAGAATTTTGTTCTGAAGTTAGATTCCTAATATTTGAAATACACCATTCTATAATCAAGCCAATTGATAGAGTAATACAATTTGCTGACAAATTCCTCAATGAAATCCTAAATAAAACTCATCACTTAGCTGAACTATTCTATTCTATAAATATATGTCATAGTATATTTTTACATACCATAATACATTTGTACATGAATTTTTTCCAGTTTTATCCAAAAAAAAATTACATTTACAAAAAAACTCGTCACTCTTGCAAATACAACTCTTTTTTGGCATTCTCTCTTACTTATTTTTTAAAAATGAACTATTTTCCTAAATAAGCTAGTAAAAAAATGACCATTTAACAAAATTGATTTAAAATCTGACCTAAATACCTAATTTTCCCTTTCATAAAATCTTAAGTACTGAATCCAAATTATGGATCTAAAAATTTAGTAATCCTGTCAAGAAATCCTGAATATATTAAATCTTAGACTTTTCAGTACATCAAAACTACTAGAGAATTTTGGTGTTGTGGCCACGCTCAGTTCTCTCTGTCTGGAATTATGGCAGGCAAAAATTTCGATCTTTGAGCCAAACGAGGTTGTTTCCTACTTAATATGTCATTGGGATTGGGAGTAAAGGTTGTCCATCTATATATAGCAATTTCAAACGTCCCACGATTCCCTTTTCAGTTTTCACTGATCGGAAGAAGAAGAAGAAAGATATCTGAAAACAATGGTGGGGGTGGCTCTGCTAAAGCTCATTGGCACCCATATTTGTCTCCCTCCGGCCATCTATCCCGACTTCTTCCTGGTACACTCGCGGTTATTGATTGACCGATTATAGATTTTTACTTCTGATTTTCTTTCTGTATTTAGATGTACAGCTCCTCCTACTGGTTTTCAGACGTTATTTATATTAGCATCTCGTTCTGCCTCTGCACTCTGTATTTAATCTTGTCTTCTTCTTCATCATTGCAACTTTACTATTCATAAACACCATATCATTTAACAAAATAAATCCAAAACTATCTCCATCTTTGCATTTACTAATTCAGCTAATTGGATCGTTAATTCATTTATTAGCTAACTTTCACCCCTTCTTTATGTCTCTGTTACCTCTCAAAGAAAAGCCTCCATGATTAGTCATTGTCATATGTAGTAAGGAACTTAGGGAACTTCTTTCTGCTCAAAATCATTGTTTCTCACAGCATTTATAGTCCTTGAAATCATTTAAATTCAAACTGTTAGAATCCAACCCAAAACAAGATCTTGAAGAAATTACCATTCAAGTAGTAGTAGTTCTTAGAATTGGCAAAAGAAAGAAGTCAAAAGTCCACTGACAATTAGGTGTTAGCTTTCCAACCCACAAGTAAGACTAAGTTCAAAAACCACAAATAAACATGAGATGGAAAAGAACATGAAAAGAACACAAATGAAGCCTAAAGCCTAATTAAGTGAAAAAAATTAAGTTGAAAGATGTCATTAAGCTCTTCTTTAGCTCTTAATATAATTGAGGAAGTCAATACCCGAACCCTAATCCTTCCATGATGATGTTTTGCGAAAGAGTTAGACACTGAAGGATCTTGTAGGTGCGCTCTTGACTCCCCACCTTGCATAACCCAAAATTCCCTTTCCACTGTTCTCTCTTACCTTCCTTTGCTACTAACATACTCTTGATCCTGATCTGTTAAATTACTGCAACAACCCAAAGATGAAAAAAGAACAATATCAAAACGATCAATTATACGATAAATGAAAACAAGAACAAATATATATGATTTATATACGAATTCTATCATACATAGCATGCAAACGGACACAACACGATATGGACACGCTGACACATTATTTAAAAAAAATAAAGACTCCAAGATGTTAGGGATACACATAGATGTATATATGTATGTACATTTATGTATATATGTAGCAACTAATATGATGTATGTATAGATTCATATATTTATTTTATTTATGATAAGAGTAGTATCTGAGTATCTATTGACTTTAATTATCAATATATTTAAATTGTATCTATTCAATTAAAACAATAATACATTCAGTTAATGATATGACATATATTTACTTGATTTTTGTTGTGATTTTAGTTTTAAAAGATTTATGATATGACCCATGTGTTATAACAGTTTCTGACGAAGTTTTTGTGTGAGATATGTTAGACGCTCGTCATAAGGTATCTGACATGTGTTGAACACGGACAATATATTCGAATAATGTGACATGTATTTTTAGAGTGTCTGACACGTGTCGGACATTCTTAGTATACGACATGGATGCATTGGCTTAGGAGAAGTGTCTGTGCTTCCTATATTATATATATCTTAGAATTCAATCGATACAACAATGCCGGGCATATTTATGAAATATACGATATAAGGATAATGCATTTTGAGCCGAACCGTTGCTATACATGAAACAGGACATAGGAGGATAAATGAAAGAGGTGTAAATTCAGTGTTAACTTACTATTTAAGAAGCTTTTGTTGATGATCATGCGCTCTCGCACGACAAAGAAGCCTTAATCCTCTCGACAGTGCAGGCAATGAGATTGTTGACAGTGGCAACAGACCCAAGTGAGAGTTTAGCTGTTGGAGCTGAATCAACCAGAATTTGAAAAGCAACTGTTAGAAGAGATCCACCAGATGAAGCAGCTTCACCAATTGTGCCATAATGTGTTGCAGTTCCATCAGGTAGAATGGCAAATCCAGAAGGCAGAAGAGCAACATAATCTGGGTCTCCACCATTTAATACCACATTCATTGCAACTATATCCACCGGTGCGTATATAACGAAGGAGGCTGTTGGATCCGTGCAACTCTCTTGTAATATCAGCATGTTGCTCTGGCTTGAATTCGCACTCTGTGCAGGATTATATAAGGTCAGTATGCGTAACATTCATGATTATAGCCCAATTAAAGACAATCAATCTCATAATGTAACTCACATTTACCCGAAGTAAGGAAACACAGTTTCCTGTGTCACGGCCATTAGCAATGTGTGCCATCTCTTGAACAACTCCTCCATTTGAAAGAATGTCCCACTGGAGTTTTAGCCATTTATTAGTACAATTAATTCGACATTCAACCATGAATCTTAAGAAAGTTTAGCAATTTATCTAATACAAGAATGCAAAATGAAGAAAATCATATTATTTCAACAGATCAGATCTTAATTAAGAAAGCAAAACAAAGAGTAACATTGTCTTGGGTACCTCACTACGGGAGTTCTCGTCGCGGAGGAAGTCGAAAACTCGCTTAGGAGGAACAGGAAGCCAGAAGGAAGTAGCAGCACTCAGAACAATACCAGGGGGTCGACCTGGGTCATCTATGCTTTTCCTTGTCATTACCCTCACATCATCTGCCCCTGTTCCTGATAATGTTGTCCATGTATGTGTTGTTGAAGCACTCACTCCAGCACAAAAACTTATCACCATTCTCTCTGCCAGCTTCAACATACTCTTCCTCCCGTCATGGTTTGTTATCACTAAAATTAAGTAGTCATCATATATATTTTAATTAAAGAAGAACTCTTGAAATTTGTCACATGTATAATTTTTTTAAAAGTAGTTTTTTAAACGAGACATAATAATTTTATATTGTTTTCAGAGAGGAAAAAAATGTTTGGCGAGTAAATTTAAAGAAACTGTTTCCCATTTTTAAGAATTAAAAATGAGCTATAAAAAATAGTTTTAAAAATATGTTTGGATGTCAAATACATTTTAAGTAATATAAGATATTATTGAGATCAATTTCTAGCAATAGCATAAAATGTGAGATCGAAAATAATTATGTACATAGAGAAATTAATTGAAGAAAGTTTGAATTAATTACCACCAACTTCTCCAGTAGGAATGCTGGTTGCCATGGCACTGGCAAGGCGTTCACATTGACGATCTAAGGTAGAAACCCAACGTTTTGCACCAAATGCATGACCTGAGCTCACTAGCTGCTTGTACAAATTATGAACCCCTTTATCATCCACTTCTACATGCTCTACCCATGTCACCTATAGCCATATAAAAATATTATCCCAATCAATCAACATTATTTATATCTAAACTAACTAGTTAGTTTAGATATTAACGGTTCATTTACAAGAAGTATCTAGCAAATTTGATTAGTTATAACAATCACCTTTGAATATCCATTAGGCATTTCTTGGATTAAACAACCGGAAGGCCTTCTTCTGCATCTCGATATTGGACAAGGGCGTAAATTGTCTAAGGAAACGTCGACAACAGCCCACGTCCCATCAGCGTGTTGTTTACAGTACCTTACGTAATAACTTTCGCGCGTTGGAACAAGTGGTGAAGGCACTTGAAATTCAGATGTCATCTGAAAAACAAATCCAAGTAAGAAGATACAATATCTAAATTATGTTCTTTTAAGAACCCCGGCAATGAAGAAAAAGTTAAGGAAAAACCAAATATATGGTACAATACCACTTGCAATGCTCCATTGTAATTTCCAGCGACTCCGGTCGATAACACTTCAAGAGTCATAGCCCTTGAGATAATCCCGGCGAACACAGTCGACCATTGATTCTACATATCATTAAAAATACCATAAGTTAATATTTGAAGACAAACAAGCAATGATCCAAGCAATGGCTCGCAAACTCACCACGTCCATGAGAATTTCAACAAGATTAATGTGGTTCATGATGACAACCGATGTGTCACGAGAAGCTTCGCATTTGAATCCAGAGGGTGTTGGTCCAATTCCTCTTGGGAAAGTCCTTATATATTCATCTTCATTAAGTACCGAAGTTGATCCATCTAGGGTTGTCATCCATAAGGGTTCTCCCATTTGAGCCATTCTCATTAGCTCCTCCATTGCTGCAACCGCAAGCTCAATGATCATTGGCTTATCGGCCTCCGTAGGCCCACTTATCGACCTTAGAAGGTCCCCCGCCCCATACATATCCCCTCCTATCCCTGCCTGTCCTCCAAAGTTCCCCCCCATGCCAAGCTCGAGCGGACGTGAAGGCATCGGTGATGAAAGAAGCGGATAGTTCACCACCGGCTTCCCAACGTATTTTGCAGCTATCGCTGAAATTCGATCAATCTATTTGGAAGAAATTAGAAAAACAATTATATATATAATATTTTGTCTATTCAATATGCTATTTTTTAGAATTATTTTACATTCTACTATCTTGCACTAAGTCAATGCACGTGAGTTTGTTTACGTTGTGTGCTTACTTACCTCTTCGCGTAAACGAGCATTTTCAAGTCTCAGATGGTGTTCATCAAAGGACATTTCTCCAATAGCAGTTGGACCTCCGCAATTAGGGCATGAAGCATTGCTCAAAGCTTCTCTATACCTCATGTTATCTGCACGAAGCTTGTCGTTCTCCGTTCGTAGCTGCGTGTTTTCGTGACGCTCATGTTGATTCTGTTTGAGCGTACAGATTGAAAAAAAATTGACAATTTTTATTAAAAAAAAGTTAGTGAGAAGTTGATCATTAGTGTGAAAAACTCACTTTAGTATAAGAGAGATGACAAAAAGTATTTTGTAACGGACACTTGATATAAAACAAACAACGATATCATTTCCTTAAAAGGAGCAAAATTCAGAAATGTTTTTACCTTCATTTGAGTGCGTTTGTTTTGGAACCAAAATTTGACTTGTAGTGGTTCTAACCCTAATTCCCGGCTCAGCTCCTTCCTTTGTTTGTCATCTGGGTGTGGACACTCCTTAAAAAAACTATCACATAAAAAAGTTTGGCAAAAGATTTAAAACAAATTTATTTAAAATAAAAACTAAGACTGAGTGAGGAACAGTAAGGAGATGTGAGTTACGCTTCCATTTCTTGGATCTGATGCTGGGTATGCCGGTGATAGCGCTTGCGTTTCTGGCGAGGGCCTTGCTCGTCACCGGAGACAAGCTCGTGATTTTCACTCCCGGATTTAGTTGCGCTGTCGAAATCATCGTCTCGGAGGTGAGCGAACTCACTTTCGGAAGTGTTTTGATTCGTCATGTCTAGTGGATGAAGATGAGCTTCCATCAGATTTTGCTGGAACATTTTATCTACAGATCCTTAAGTTTCCGAAGTGCTTATGGTTTTCAGTCTAACAAACAGAGAATGGAAAATTTTCCACTCAAAAGATACCAAAAATTGCACATCTCTACATTTAATTACCATATAAAGTTTATAATGTATTAAATAAAAAAACCCTATCTAATTTTTGTACTAGAAAATAAGCAAGTATTTTAAATACTCTTTTTTTCTCTCTTTCTTTCTATTCTTTTTCAGTTTCCCTGACGAGAGGGAAAGGTCTATGATTGAAAGTTAAATTTTAATTAAGTTTATTGTTTGTTAATTTCATATATATAAGGAAGAAAATAAGGAAATAAACTTAGATCCGTGTACGTATAAGTTAAAGAAAATCAAACAAAAAATTAATGAAAAAATAGAGATCAAGAAAAACTCAAGAATTGGAGAGTGATGAAAAGATAATTAACACAAGCTAGAGCACAGACCTGAGTTAGAGTAAGTGATGAAGTTGATCCAAACATATCAACATTCCCGTTCCTTCCGATCATCGACGACATGTTTCTGGCCGGTATCATCATTCCGGCAGGCATGTTTATGTGAAGCTTTCACTAGAGTCGAGTACTGAAAACCAACCCTTCAAGTCGTCCTTAAAAGAAAAGAGGCAGAAGGGTTTGTGTAATTTGAGGTCTTCTTTTTTCGGTTGAATTTTGACTTTGGTTGTTTTCTGACTTTGAGAACACTCACTCTATCTTTTGTGTCTGATCTTACGTGAAAAGAAGAGCTATAAAATACAAGGAAATGGGGGTTGACAAATACAATAAGACCTATTTTCCAGAGAGAGAAAAAATCAAAAAATAAAAAGAAACATAACGCACACGAGAAAATCGGAGAATCCAACTATTCCTTCAAAACAAACTTTGTATTTTTTTTTCCTCTTCCCCACCAACGTTTTCTTTCATTTCAACACTCAGTTAAGTAGAAGATGTTGAAAAAGAGAGAGAGGGTTGAGTTTTGGGGAAAGAAGGGTTGTTCGTTAGATCTGTTTGGAGATGCAAAGAACCTGTGGTTTTTGGTGTTTGTGTGTTCGTGTTATGGGGTTGAGAGAGAGAGAGAGAGAGAGAGAGAGAGAGAGAGAGAGAGAGGAGATGAAGAAGAAGACAAAGGGAGGAGAAGAGGGTGGGGAGAAGGAGGAAGAGGGAACAGATGGAGAAAATGTGGCAGCTAGGAGTTATTGCAGAGCGTATTGAGAGGGTGCAATTGCATTTAATGGTGAGCGAGAGAGGTGTAATTGCTTTGAATGTGAGATAGAGAAGTAGAGAGAGAAAAGAAAAGAAAATATGTGAGAGTATTTGGCTGTTTAATTACCCTAGGAGAGGAGGGTATATGGTGCAACGAATGACGGCTACCAAACTATTCATTTTCTTCTTCTTTTCATATATTCCTTTGCATGTTCTCTTTTTTTTCCTACCTTAATATGTACTTATTGTTTAGGCCGGATGTGGATTCAATGGCTCGAATGATGAATCATAACAAAAATATTTAAAGTTCAATTCTCCTTTTGCTATATGCTTGCAAGAGTTTCGACCAATTATATCACATTTAATCATAATACATTTAACATGACAAAATTGAGATCTCGTTCATTAATTTTATTACGTTCAATTACCCTATAATTATAGGTTTTTTCTTTACTAAGTATAAGGTGAGTCCAAATTTCTCTTTCTATATAGATTTCATAAATTACTAAATAAAAATTGCACGGATGGATATAGTTTTATCCGATCATACTATACTACATAGTAGACATAATTTGTTTTTTAAAAGGTTTTTCTGAGACTGTGTTTCAAATCTTTGACACACCATTGTTATCTGTCAATTCATTGGCACCTATCTTGGACAAAAAAGAAAAAAAATCGTTGTCACCATCTTGAGAATAAAAGTTGATCATAAAATCTAACTTTTTTAATTAAAGCGATTAATTACTACGAAACGCTACATTTTGTGTAACTGTACGTAGACATACTGTTTTCGAATGTACACATAGACCCATACTATATAAGCTGTACCAAAATATTGCGTTCACACGCATACGTACATTCCTGTACTTTTTGCACTTTAAGTTTTTATTTTTTTCAATTTAAGATCTGATGATACACAAATGCAGCAAAATGAACATTGTGATAACTGGTAAATTGGATAGATTCTAGGTCGTTCTTTTTAAAAGATTTAGGGTAATTGGTGAAATCCAAGTTTGTCTAATTAGATTTGGACGGTCAAGATTACAACTAAAAAAGATAAAAAGTAACAAAAATTAAATAGTTTTTTTTGTCAGCTGTCCAGAATCGGCATCCTTGGTAAATAATTTTTTTCTGTGCAAAAATGAATTCTTAGTGTAACATTTTTAGAGTAATTTTAGACTGATTAAATTATAAATTAAACTCGAATTAAGTGAATACAATCAACGAATTCATAGGTTTTTATCTTAACACTCGTAAAAATTAATTCTTAAATTAAGCTATGAATAAATGAGCCTTTGCTCGGGTCAGTCAAAACCTTGTCCAAATTTTAGTCATTTGTAGAATTCTTTTTTTAACGAATGAATCTTACCTTTGTCTTTTTTCTTTTTTTTCTTTAGAAAGTTATTGATTAATCGGCATGGAGTGGATGAGAGTGTGAGAGCATAACTCATTACTATAAAAATGGGATATAATGACAACCAGCTATTTAGTACAATGATAGTTTTATAAAACCTGTCAAAGAAAATATGTGTTGGGTGAGATAATTTTGATAATATGACAGTTTTTTTTAATTGTCATAAATGTCTTTCCTACGATGATAGCGCGACTACGATGACAGTGAGAAAATAAACTGTCATCGTTTTATAGTATAAAAAACTCACTTATTAGCCAAAGTTCATTTTATTTTCGAAAATATCATCTTATTTGAACCACCCTAATTTCATATTTTACACTTCTTTTTCCCTTTCCCAAACTTGAACCCAAAGTCCACATCTCTCACACACACTCTCTCTCTCACTCTCTCTCACTCTTCCCCCCCTCTCTCACTCTCGATCTCTCTCGAACAGTCGCAAGAGAGGACGAACTCATCAGGATCTTGAAGGAAAATGGTGTCTTTGGCGATGGGCTGAGCTCCGACCAAGGTGGTCTGCCTTGTCTTTCGTCACTTTGCACATTGACGGCGAGCGTGATTTCTTGTACCATAACCCGAGCGTGGATCGTTAGGAGGGATCTATCACAGTACGTTAATTTTGAGACCGTGTTGGATTCGTCCTATTGTCTAGAGTTTTGTTCCCTTTAAATTGTTCTCCTATTTTTCCTTGCGAGCGTAGATTCTCACTGTGATTTTGAACATGAATTTTCTATTATAAGATATAAAAACCATCGATGGTTTGAATGTGACATATTTTATCTTTGGCTTGCTATGATAACTGTCCTTGTGATTATTTTTAGTAAAATGACTTTCTTTTCCTTTTAACTCATAAATAGTTTGATTGGATGTAAATTTTATTAACCTTCTACCTATGTGGCATTGTGTTGTACCAAGCTTTTTTCTTGAAAATTTTTGTTCTTTTATGATGATAGATAGAGAGTTAACATGTTGAAGCAGTTGATTGAGATTTGAGAAAAATTCTTATAAAGACCAATGCAGAGAATCCATTGGTCTTGGGCGTGAGAGTGTGACCACATGTAATTCCACAGTTCTTAGTTGGTCATTTAGATCTTTTAGATATCGCAAAGACTGCTCTCAACGATGGTGAATTTGAGGGGTTGTTTCTGGGAGGAAACTATGTATATGGTGTAGAAGCAAAATGCCCCTCCTCTTAATCACATTAAATAGATAAGTTGCAGGAAGCATTTGCGGTTGTGAGAGAGGCTTCAAAACGGGTTTTAGGCTTCCACCCTTTTGATGTTCAACTGATAGGTATCTATATTATTAATTGTTTACTCCCACTACAAGAAACAATGGCTTTAGCAACCAACATTTTGGTCTCTAAATTCGCGAGCTTCGTTGCTTTTGCTTCATCCACGAAAGCCTTTAGTGACAAAAAAACTAGTCACGAATTTCGCGACAAAAAAAAATTTGTTCGCCAAAGGTATTTCGCTACCAAAAAAATTTCGTTGCCAAAACCTTTTTGCGACCAATTTTTATTTTCGTCATAAAAAGCTTTTGGGACCCAAAAAAAGTTTCGTCGTAAAAATATTTTGCCACCAATTTTTTTGCCGCAAAATATTTTCGGCGTAAACCTTTCACAATAAAAAAGTATTCAAACATCATCATCGAGCACGCTTAGATAGAAAGTGATACCCCCCCCCCCCACACACACACACCAACACACAAATTAAAACTAACACTATTATCAAGACAATGAGCATCAATTCAAAAAATATTTAAAAATCATCTAACACGCTCATATACAAAGTGATAAGCTCCCTCCCCCTCACACACATCCACACATGAAACTAGCACTATTATCAAGACAATGAGCATCAATTCAGAAGATATTCAAAAATCATCTAACACGCTCATATACAACGTGATAACCCCCCTCCCCCCATACACACACCCACACTTGAAACAAACACTATTACCAAGACAAGGAGCATCAATTCAAAAAATATTCAAAAATCATCTAACACGCTCAGATGCAAAGTTTTGGATCTCGTCATGTTAGCCTTTAGTGACAAAAAAACTGGTCACGAATTTCGCGACAAAAAAAAAATTTGTTCGCCAAAGGTATTTCGCTACCAAAAAAATTTCGTCGCCAAAACCCTTTTGCGACCAATTTTTATTTTCGTCATAAAAAGCTGTTGGGACCTAAAAAAAGTTTCGTCGCAAAAATATTTTGCCACCAATTTTTTTGTCGCAAAATATTTTCGGCGTAAACCTTTCACAATAAAAAAGTATTCAAACATCATCATCGAGCACGCTTAGATAGAAAGTGATAA